>JAMPIV010014729.1:0-25493 GCA_024509875.1 Oreohelix idahoensis
ATTCATGAAGACCTAAACAGCAAGAAATTCCACTCCAAGAGACCACCAGGAGTTGAAAAGCAGTCAGAAGTTTAGCTCTATCAGTTAAAGGAACCTGCCAATAACCTTTTGAGAGATGGAATTACGGAAGTAAGTAGCTTCACAGAGTTTTTCTAATAAGTCCTGTAGAGCAAGCATTGGCTCAGCGTCAAACTGTATGATATTATTAAGTTTCCTAAAATTGATACAGAGTCTAACCTTATTATATTTTTTTCTGATTATCACCATTGGAAAAGAGTATGGAGAGTCTGTGTAGCATCGGGGTTTTTTCTTTTATTATCACAATGCTTACTACTACTATTACTACTAGGTGGCTGAGGCAGCCTTGTATTATTCCAACGGTCAAATTCCTTTCCTTGACCTATCTTCCCAAGTAGAGCTATCTCATTTAACTGCTCCTTTCGCCAGAGATGGTGATTCTCCAGTGATGAGATAAGGTTCGTCTTTTTCTTCAACCCAGACCACGTTCTTCTCTCCTAGGTTTTGTATAGCGACTGGCTCATACTAGTGGTTTTAAGGCTATATATGTTATATAGGTTTAACACTTTCTCACATACCCACTCCACATCCTATTATTGATTAAACCAACTTGAGTGCTGAATTTCCAACATAATAGCTTTTATTTACATAACAAGTTCCACAATCCTTTTTCATAAAGGTACATTCCAATCTCCATTTTATATCCAGGCATCCAGACCTAGGCTCTATGAATTGTCCCAAAGATTTTATTATTATATTCCTTACTGTAGACTCTTGACTAAAGTACTATAACCTGTCAGGCCTGGCTCAATTGCATGCATCAATATCAATTCATAAATTACATATACAGTTATATAATGTCAGGTGCAGCTGTGGGACGGCATCTTCATACATTACTCCTTAGAGAGAGCGCATGAGTTGTTTTCTTCAGTAATCTAATTCACCATTTACTCTTCTGTCCTCTAAATCTGTTTAAACCTGATCAGTCTTATACCCTGTTAAAAAGCATCTCAAACAAAACCAACTTATTTTTGTAAATCCAACGTCGACGAGTGTTGTAGTATCTGCCTATCACGATCTTACGCTTCTGGATACTTACGTTTGGCGAGAGAGCGCATAACCATACGACAGTGTTGCAAAAACTCTGTGCAATTTTTTCCTGTTTAATAACAAAGTCTCATCTTCTTGTTATGACAGCCCATCCTGGCTATCTGATAATATGAAAAAATTTATCCACTTTTTTTTTTAAGCTTTAATATTGCCTTTAGCTTCAATATTCTCCTTCTTCTGTAGCTCGCCTCCCTTAAATATGAGCTTCATTAGCCTGTGACAATATGTTTGAGCTGGTTTCACAAATATAAACATGTCTCTCTTCACTTAACCCCCTTCACTTTAAAAGCATAATTTAGAATTAAAGACCTCTTACAGAATATACAGAAGTCCGTTACCTATCACTGTCTTAACTATCACCCCTCCGGAAGCTAATCCTAGGTAATTTAGCAGCACAAATTATTAATCAATTCTAAGGGTTCTCCTGAATTTCCTATTTCTACCTTGCTATATCTAGCTAATTCTGTAGACCTTCTGCAAACCGCAGGTTTCACATTTCTTGAGAGCCCCGCAAAACTTGACTTGCTCTGTTAAGGTTTCTGTGGGACTCTGTAAACATGACCGCTCAGTAGCGCGTCAATAACCGGACTGATCCCTTTTTGTCCTTCAAATCGTCAACCCGTCATCCACTTCTTTGTTTTCCAATCCATGCGATTGGTCCATAGTTTTACTCACTCACCTAACGCCACCTACACGCTTAATTCTATGCTGTCAATCCCGTGAACTGTGCTACATAACTGTTTATATTTCGCTTACTTTTCACGTGCGGTTTATTCTGCTCTGCGTTCTCTTAACTGTAAAGGGCGCTAATAACACTGACTAACAAAAAAAAACTTTTTTTTTCTTTCTCTAACATTTCTATGTTTTTCTGGTCAATTTTAATGCGCTGTTTTTAAATCTGCAAACCGTTTTTCTCTATCAGGTCGGGATCTCTAGAAATACGCAATTGAAGTTTTTTAACAACGCATACAGTATTACAACATCATTCGTACAAGAAGTATAACAGTTATGTAGGCTTGAATTTCTTTGCAGTCGACTTTCGTCGGGGAATGGCATGGCGTACATCGCGATGAAGCATCCAACAATAATCGGCAAGCATGGTCACACTCCACCGTCCTTGATAACGTGACTCCATTACGGCGATATCTTGATGGAATCGTTCTCCATGTTCATCGCTGACTTCGCCAAGGTTGTCAGGGAAAAAGTCAAGATGTGAATCGAGCAAATGGATTTGAGGGACATGTTACAGCCCATAATTCTGTATGCATCTATGCACTGCTTAACAATATGCAACATAGTCAACAGATTTGTGATTTCCCAGAAAGTTATCGACGATCGATTTGAATGCCATCCATGCGCGAAGTTCACTACCATGTAACAAGTTCTCGAATTGTTTGTCTGCAATAACTTTCCTAATCTGAGGTCCTACAAAGATACCTTCCTTTATCTTTGCATCGCTAAATTGCGGAAACTTTTCTCGAAGATAAGTGAAAGCTTTGCTCGTTTTATCTAACGCTTTTACAAAATTCTTCATGAGCCCCAACTTTATATGTAACAGTGGTAAAATGAAGCTGTCTTTGTTAACTAATGGCTCGTGTATTACATTTTTATGCCCGAGCTGCATACGATCCCGGATAGGCCACACCTTTCTTGCATAATGTTCCTGTCTGTTGCGGCTGTCATTTCACATCGGAAGCAACAAAATTTAGTATACCCAGTCTGCATGCCCGTGAGAATGCAATGACCTTAGGTCTCCACAAATCCGCCATTGGTAGTCATTGTACTTTATTTTTTCCAAACGTATAGCCATATTGTCATAAGTTTCTTTCATATGAACAGAGTAGGTGACTGGAATTGATGAAAATAAGTTTCTGTTATGCAATAACACAGCTTTTAGACTAGTCTTGGAAGAATCGATGAAAAGTCGCCATTCGTTGACTATGTGCTTATGACCGAGGTGCACCATTAGACCGTTTACATCTTTGCAATAGCAAATGTCATCATCCATCTCAAAGTATTGAACAAGTTCTCTGTGTCTATGACGAAATTTAGATATCGGAGTATTGGGCGCTAAAAGATTCCATTCTTTGAGTCGCGAACCGAGTAATTCCGCTTGTCCTTTGGTAAGAGCGAGATCACGTATTAGATCTGAAAGTCCTGAATGGTTAATTAAGTAAACACTATCATTCACCGGTATGTAATCTGAGTCAATGCAGGTAAACTATCACTTTCTGATGGTTCATTCACGTCCAACGGATTATGTTCTGGTGGTACTTGGATCGGACACGTGATTGGATCATGAGGCACTGGTTTCGAAACCAATTCAATATTTGAATAAACCACAGACTTTCTAGTTTTAAAAGTGAAACCATGGATATTTGTCAAGCAGAAGTACAATCAGTAGTGTGATTTGTATGTTCACGCCATATTACTGGCACTCCAAAAGGCATCGACTTATGCTTCAGCGATTTTCGTAACCAACCTGCCAATGTATCGAACAAACTGCATTTGGCTACCAAGATTTATTTGCATCATCAACTTTCGAATCGAAATAAAGTTCATATGCTTTCTTTAGTAATGGTGTAAAGATTTTCTGGTCAACACGATCGGTAAAATATCTGCACACGTAACAGAACAGATCAGCCGAATTTCTACAACTTCTAGAAGCCATATTTTGCTCAGAATTATTTCAAAATACAGTAACTATTTGAAAAATCGCGTAACATATGTCATGCATCTTTTAGCAGTATAAAAAGTAGAATTATGTTGCTTTTTATTAATTTTTAATAAGTTATATAGTAAAAATGAAACGGAGCAAATAACGGTTTCCCAAAAATATATTTATTCACAAATATCTTAAGAACCCGACGTGATAGAGATAAACGGATTTCAGATTTGAAATCAGCGCAAGAAACTGACCTAAGAACACTTATTCTTATATAAGAAAGAAAAATGTTGTTTGTCAGTGTAATCATAGTTATTCCCCCTAGTACTTTTTAACTTAGTTTCATTCATCCTTCTATATCTTTACTAAAACTAGTCTGATATGCAAATTTGGTAAACTCTAATGATATATACTTAGATTACTTTAAAGTCTAAAAAGGTTCCCTCCCTTACAAAAAAACACTACATTTTCATTCTTTTATCTCCCATATTAAGAACGAATAGCGTATCACTTAAATTATTCTGATTTTCTAACCCATTTTTTTATATACTCTTTTCATCTTGTTAACACCAAATAACTGTTCGACTGACTTAAAACCTACATGTGTATTTTACACTGTACAACCACACGGTGACATATACGTCCCGGGAGCCATTCAATGTATCACGCAGGGAAACATTTGTGTTCTACCAAAAAAAACTATTATCTATTTTACCACACTAACATCTCTAATACTATTACCATAGACGACTACGAAAATACAAGCAAGCAAATTAAATCGTAATAGTGAGACTACATTATAAACCTAATATCAATGCTACAACTAGAGCATCTCATTAATTACTACTTCAACATAAAATCATTACATGAATATATAAAAGGCATAAATGAACATTGTATTTACTTAATTCATTACCATCATCTCTCAAGCAAGTAGTACCCAATAATGCAACCAAGTTTTATCCCTTATCTCTGTATAACCAGTGCAATAAAATATAGGGACGTTCATCCTCAGTGTAATATTTGCGTAAGTCCATGAGTAAGACTCCATATGACTAAGTCTGGATCATTTCTCATCTCCTTTCTCTTTTTTTTCTCTACTAGTCCTGAACACCTCTATGCCTGAGATATTTACATTATACCAATTAACATGCGCTTAAGGTACTATACATTTTTTTTTCAACCAATGTCAGTGTTGATCATGTAGTATGCCACATCTTGTACTTTGGGAAGAAGTCTATTAAGTTTCCCAAGACTATGTGTAGTTATTGTAGTTTGTCACACTCTTAAGATTATATATGTCTATTCTAACATCTCATTAACATCGTATTGAAAAAAACAAGTAAACATTGTACTTAATACTTCTCAAACATTATCATTATACATTCCATTTATATACATATATATATATATATATATATATATATATATATATATATAATATATATATATATATATATATATATATATATATATATTATATTATATATATAATATATTATATAATAGGGGCTACATGGTACTGCCCTCTGGAAACAGAGGTTTGTCAGTCCTTAATATGTCTATAGTATCTGCCGTCAAATTTCAGTATTCAATTGCAACGGTCAGATAGGCAGAGTAGTAGAAATATAATATATAGTGTCACCACGCATGCATTAACTAAACATCCCCAAAGTGACAGCAAGAAATAGATATTTGTATTACTACGTCAGGGATGTGATGTGCTCGACTGATTCTAGCCTTTGATGCACCAGTCGAATTAGCAGTCATGTATGCAACTAATCACGCGAAAATCCTACAATTGTCTTGGGGCAATAGCGAAGGAACCTATGTCACTATTGTCAGTCAAACAGGATGTGCTCTCGACTGGTTCTAGCCTTTGATGCATCTGTCGAAACCGTAAGCTTAGTCTGTTACTATACACATGTACTCCTGTATGTCGGAGTTACCCAAAATATTCCAGACCAAAATGCCTCAACTCAATGCGGACATGACCATGTAAGGGTCATCTGTGTTGTATCTTACCCGACTAGTAATTAATATCAATTGTGGAAACATCTCATCTCGAAGTCACCTGTATAAACACTGTCATATGGAAAAAGGTCCTTTATCTACCGTCTAATGTTTGCGCAGCTCTGAGGGAGTAGGTTTTTCTCTTTTTTTTTTATTCATTTCTTCTTTTCATTGCTGCAACACCCTGGATTTGGTCTGTGACATCTGTCTTCATATATCTTTCCCTTCTTGAAACTGGTCCTGAACAAAATATATATATATATCTGAAATACATACACATTATAAGTTAACCATGCACATTGTACTATATCAACTAATTAACAGTGTTGATCTGTTATGGCAGAGCCTTGTCCTATGAAAGATATCTTGTTATTGTCTTTATAGAAATCTGTATCTTTTCTAATCTTTGTATAAACTAGTTTTGATCAGATATAACGTCTGTTTCTAAGCTTTGCTGATTTAATCACTGAAAATATGTCACGTGATTAGTCAAACTTTATCCTTCATCTCTATGGTTGATCAATGTACACTTTCATAAGTTAATGCACTACACAGTTAAGTTTCTTTGCAAAGTTCTACTAACGCTTCTGTTCACCCACGTTTAGTGTATATTGTAAATGTCTAAGTGTATTTCGAACTATGACTAACCACTATGTTGAGTACTAATAGATCTGATTAGCTAACTAATCGTTGGATACCGTTGATAGAGGTACCGTGATTAAGCACTATAGCTGGGGAAGTGCTGTGAACTAGTACTATTTGCTGGGGAAGTACTTTACGGCGATTACACTGTTTGTATGAGTTTGGAGATCTCTTTTGCAAGCTCCATCAGTGTAACTTTCTCTACTGTAGAGACGACTGTCGTACTGATGAAGTTGGTATCAGTTGTGATGTTGTTTATAGTCGCTCTGCAGGAGGATGAGGACGAACGAATTTCTGTTGTTGTTGTCAGTATGACAATAGCTTGTTTACTTGATGTTTACATTCTGAGTTTGGTGTTGGTAAAGTCGTCCATTCTTTCAATGTTATTTTCTTTGCTTTATGTTGATAAGTTCTGATTGCAAAGGTGCTACAGTCGTATCAGCGATAATCTGGTAAATGTTTGTATGCTGTGCTGTAGAGCTTCACTTCTGACAAGTTTTGTTATGTTTCAGTGCTCGTAAGGTATCTGATCTTCTTCTTCCCAACCGCAATGTCTGCGCTAGTGGTTGTAGTTGTGGCTGGTAGTTGTTGTTGATCTAAGTTTTCCTTCTGTAAGGCTCCGTTTCTGCAACTAGTTTCTTCTCATGGGTTGTAGATGTCTGATCTTCATCTTGATACATCTGAGCTTGCTTGGCATTTCTTCTGTCATCACATGTTCGCTTCACATGATCACTGGGGTTGCAACAGGTGTTGCAGGGAGTATGTTGGGATTAACGAAGGAATAGGGAATGATGGTTGTGACCATGTGACTAACATTGCGAACATTGATGTGTTGTCTTTGTAGTGCAGGTAGACTCATGTGCTTCTTGCTTCTTTGTTTCGTCTGTAAGGCTTGGACTCCGTTGTACTGTTTCTTCTTGTTGATTGTAAAAGTCTATTATCTTCCATGTTCCCGTCATTGATCTACCTATATAAGTAGGATTAACTTGTGACCGATAGTTGTAGTTGTCACTTTATTTCATCCCATAATTGCTGTCTTCCTGTGGTGCTTATATCATCAAAAATCTAAGTCTCTAGTATTTCTGCCCGTCGTCACACGACTTACTATTTCCGTCGTCACCGATCCGACTTTTCACAAAAATTTTCATTGCGTACTACCGCGGCCTCAAATGTTACTTTCGTACATTTTCCTTTCACTAACTCTTCTCCCCTACTGCATGTATCCTATTAGTCAGGTGTACTCCAGTTCTCTGTTGTGTGCGGTATAAGACCATATTTATACTTAGGCTTCTCAAGACTTAAGTTTGCTGCCGCCATTTTGTTTACTCTCTCCTAATATGATTTTAATTGTCTGTTATTCTCATAGCTATTGTTGCTACAATCTCTAACACCATATCTCCTTAATACTTATTCAGGCAAGCCATCCTCTATTAAACTTCATCAGCATCATGGATTCATGCACTCCTTACTTTTAAAATCGTGCTTCTCTAACGCTCTCAGTTAATCACATATTTGAGTTCCCTTCTAATATTCGTTGACTTCAATTATACCACTTTGAGTGTTTCCTCTCAATTCTCAATCTACCTCTTATATCCCTGAGTTTACTCTCAACCTCCTTAGTTCTTCGTTACCTCGTCAACCGTTTTTGCTCGTTTTTTTTTTCCATTTCTTAATTCTCCATCCCTAGTGCCTTCAGGTTCTATGTCGCCTACCGCCGACCTCACTATATAACTCCCTCGAGTTCCATCTCAGGTTCTATTCTAGACGCTACCTGCGACTAATTAATGCTCTTTCATGTCTAACTTTCCCATTTTTCACTGGGATTCTCGACTTTCTTATTTCTCTTCTGCTACCACTACTTATCTCCTCCTTTCTAGCCTCTTGGCTCCTGGATCGATATTCTCCTCGATCCGTATTTCTCCTGTCTTCATTGTCCACTCTCAGCTCCTCAAATTTCATATCAATAAATTCGCACAGTGCATCATAATAAGTGTCTTCTACTTCTGTTATATCTCTATGTCTTTCTTCTTCTTTGTTGTTTCCTGACCTTCCATGGTCTACACTGTCTATTCTTTGTTGACCCGTTTCCTTGGTCCTTTTGTCTTGTTCCTTCTCTTGTATTTCTCTATAACTGCTCATCTCCTTTTTCAATTCTTCCAATTTCCTGTCAAGATTTTGAACAAGTGCCTCTATCTCTTTGTTACTCTTTGCTGCACTACCCTTTCTCATCTTTTCCTTTCTCCTCCTTCTGACTTCTTCTACATGTCTCAGCTTTGGTAGTTGCTTTACACCGTTCGGAGAATCATCTGAAGACGACCTCTGTCTCTTCATTCCTTTTATTTTCTCCTGCTCCATCTCCTCCTGGATATCTGAATCTTTAGCTGATGTCTCCTCCGTATCTTGGGTTCGACTTGGACCACTCTGTTGTTTAGTCTGTACTTGTTGCTCCTTTTCTTCCAATAGCTGCTGCTCCCGTACTCTACTTCTGTTCTGCAGCTATCGTATGGCGGTAGGGTGCATCTATTTCGTTATCTGCACTGTTCTGTTGCTCCTTTTGTTTCAATAGCTGCTGCTCCTGTACTCTACTTCTCTGTTCTGCAGCTCTCGTATGGCGGTAGGGTGCATCTATTTCGTTATCTGCACTGTTCCATTCACTTCTCATTGCTGTCGTATCCTCTAGAATCTCACTGTACTGTTCACTTTCTGTATGCTGCCCTGTTTGTATTCTGTCTTCCTCTTGCGTATGTGTGCCCATGTCCTCTTGTTCGTTGTACAACATTTGAGGAGTAGGGGTTGATCTATCATATGTTGTTTCCGGTTCTGCATGGATTTGTGCTCTTGTAACAATCTGTTTCCGCGCTAGTGTTGATCTACCGCTGTCACTGACTATGACCTCACTGGAAATAGTATCTATATCATCGTCACTCTTGGTCATTTGAACTACCCAGTTGTCTCCTGTCGCAGTTACACCCCAGTCACTAACTTTGGGTGTTGTTTCTGTTTCGTCATCATGTATGGGTAGTGACGTACTACTATCTCTATTATATAGACGGTTGTCTCTGTATCTCAATCTTTCTATCAACTCTGTTGGTGGAATATCTTCCTCGTCTTCTGAATTCTCTCTACAGCGAGTGAGGCGTCTTACAGCATCTGGTACTTGTTCTGGGTTGTTGTTTTGTTCATCATCAATGTCCTGCCCTTCATCGGTGTCGTATTCGATAAGTGAACTGCTTGTTGACTCTGTAGACTCGTAATAAGTCAAAGTAGATTTTCGTATCGGTCTGGTATTCTGTAAAGCTGGTGGTACTATGGGGCGATGATCATCTTTTTTCATCTGCGCTACATGTGCTTTGACTTTTATGCTCTTCTCCTCATTCCATAGTTCATAATTCACCGGTGTTGTTCGTTCCAACACTTTAAAGCCATCAAGCCAACTATTATCCATCTTATCTCGGACATTCTTTTTGTAATATACTTTATCTCCAGGCTTAAATTCTTCCAACGTTGCTCTTTTGTCATGCTGCTTCTGTCGTTTCTTGAAGGCTTTCTGTGTGCATTGTTATTTGCTATTTGGTGGGCCTTATACGATTCTCTTGTATGATAATTTTCAATTGGATCCTCACCTTCATACTTTCTCTGTGGTTGTAAATAGATTATCTAATGGGAAGGTGGGGTTCACGTCCATAAAAACAAATAGAAAGGTGGTTAGCATCCTGTTGTCTCATTTACATTGATTCGTATTGCTTCAAGGGCTTGATTTGATATATAAGTCCCTAATACTGGAGGTCTGCCTTGCATATACTTGGCCAAGAATTATCATTCATGTGGCATGCATGTCGCTCATTCCGTCCCATTTGCCTGCGGTCTGTAGTAAGGCGTAGTGGTGGTATGTTGAATATGTAGCTTTTGAAGCGTTCGTTTTGAAAAGGTTACCAACAAATTGTTTTCCCTTGTCTGTGATTATTTCTCCTAGGGCACCCATGTCGTGGCATGAATTCTTGCAGTAAAAAATTCCAGTTAGTTATTGATGGCTGAAGTTGCATCCTTAAGAGGGTAGCTTTTCACGAGCCATACCGAAGTTACTGGTCAACGATATGTAAAATGTGTTTGTTCCCGTGACTGTTGACTGGTATGTGGCCCAGAAATGTCCATGCTGATAACTTCCATGGGAAATGTGATTGTTTCATCTTCGTGTGTAGAGGGACCCCTGGTATTGTCACTCATGTTTTCGTTATTTTAACAAGTTTTACAACCATTGATAATATATTCAGTGATTATTCTTATACATGATTTGTCCAGTAGTATCTTTTCCTTGATGACATCTATAAGTTTTTGTCTCGACCAACCATGTCCATTGTGTCATCATGGAAACATGTACCAATTTCTGATCAGTACTAGTGAGTTTGGGGAATTACTTTTTTGTAGTGTAACCTTATCTTGTTTGATGGTCAATATGACTATAAGGCCTGGCCTTTTGACCTGAGATAGTAAAATGTTTAAAATGCGATTTAGGGTTCGCTTCTAACTGTTGGATAAGCTTAACTATCTGAGGGTCTTTCCTCTGTTCAGCACCTATACCAAATGGATCCAAGTTCGTTGTCTCTTCAGTATCTAAAAAAATTGTCTTGAGTGCTTGACAGTAGCTATAGTCGACCGAATCTGAGTTCTATCTATTAGAATTATTACGTTGATTTCCTTTGTGTTGGTCATTAATATTCAGTACCCCGCTATCAGAGAATCTATTCTTGCTGTGTAATACCCAGAGTGTGGGATCCTAGATATAAAATCTGCACATTAATCTTGTTCACCTGGGAGGAGTTATCAATGGTCGGACAATACTGATGCAAGTTGATAGTCTTTTTCTGTAATTGACCATCTAATTTGTGTTTTGGAAAGCGCATGTGATATAAATGCTATGGGCATCTCATTTGGAATCTCTGGTGCAGTACCTGTTTCATCATCTTCCCTGTGCTGGACTAAACGAGCACCTATTGCTGTTTCGGAGGCGTCCGTATACAGAATCATCGGACGAGATATATCCGGGTGTGTTAGAAGTGGTAATGTTGCGAGTGCTTCTTTCAGATGATCAAAGGACTTCTGACATTCTTCTGTCCACTTGAATCGAGAATATTTCCTAGCGAGGGCGATAAGTGGTTCAGCGACTTCTGAAAATTTTGCAACATGGCGTCTGTAATATCCGCAACAACCAATAAATGCTCTAACTTGATTCACTGTTTTGGGAGCAGGCATCTTCTTTATTGCTTCCACCTTCTCTGTGTCCGGGCGAATGCCATCTTTGTTCACTATAAATCCTAAGTATTTCGTTTCTGTCTTCAAAAATTGACACTTGCTTAGCTTGAGTTTTATTTGGTGGTGTCGGAGGCGATCAAAGACTTGCTCGACTTTCTTTAAGTGGTCGTCCACTGTACCTGCTGTATGTATGAGTATGTCATCTATATATGCTAATGCGAAAGGATACATTTCTTTTAAAACCTCATCCATTAATGCCATGTATGTCGCTGGGCTTCCCTTTAGACCGAAAGGCATCACATTCCATTTGTAACTACCCATGTGTGTACAAAAAGATGACTTCTCCTTTGCCGCTGGAGTCATGAGAATGCACCAAAATCCTGAACGTGCGTCTAATGTTGTAAAGTATGTAGAATGTCCAAGTGTCGCCAGTATATCGTCAATACGTGGTAGCGGATATGAAATTGTTTAAGTTATTCTGTTCAGTGCGCGGTAGTCGCAGCAGAATCTACTTGATCCGTCTTTCTTTGTGACAATTACTATGGGTGATGACCACGCTGATGTAGATCTTTCAATGATGCCCGCCTTCAACATGTCGGTTATGGCTTTCTTCACTATCTCACGATTCTTCAAAGGAGTGTGGTAAGGTCTTAAACTGATAGGCTCCTCTACTGTAGTCTGAATGTCCATGTGCATTGTATTGGTTCTGCCTAACTCCATATCTGTTAGCGCGAAAACATCTTGATGTTTAGTAACAAATGCAGTGAGTTTTTTCTTATGTTGATCGTCCGCCTTCAACGTTGCCAACAATTGTGAAACTCGATCTGGTGTGCTCTCTGTTGTGTGCGAGTCTTGGCTTGACCATAGTGTCTTAACATATGTGTTATCCTCTTCTATTCTGTAACCATTGTTCCTAGTCTCTCGTTCCCTATTGTGATATCTCCAATGTCTGCGATTCATAGTCTCGTTTTTTCTAAATGGTTTGTCCGTGTATTCTGCTCTGGGTATTCGCCATGGAGTATACTGTCCATTTTTTCTATAGTTGTCATTTCCACACTGTCGTTCACTACGGCAGTAATCAAAGGGTTTTGAGTATCTTTCTCTATATCTCTGATGCATTTGTGGAGTTGATGATCTGTTGTTGGTTATCCGCCATGGAGTATACTCTGATTGCATTCTGTAAGCGTTCCTTCCCCCTTGTCGTTCACTACGGCAGTATATTGGTGGGGTTGGCAATAAGGAATCTGTAACCAAGTTGATATAATATGGCTGTCCCCTATCATTTGCTGCTTTTCTATATATTCCACCACTAGCTCTTCGCTGTATTATTTGGTTTATTCTTTGTACAAAGCGAGAGTGTTCATTGTATTTATTAATTGTGCCTATGTTTTCCTGTTCGTTTCTACACGCTCTCTCGTATGGTGTATCATCTTGACTATTGTATGTTTTTGCTCCGCATCTCTGGACACTGTTGCGACGAGTCGCATACTTAGAGTTATCCGCTCTCTGTCCATACTGTATTTGTTGACCGTTTTGTATATCCGTTGACCTGGTTTGTTGCGTCAGTTTAGCAGTCCTATGTATAAGGTTCTCATTATGTGCTCTGAATCCTTTTGCTGGCGTTTTGTTAACCGGAGAGTAACCTGAGGTAGAGTTTCGGGGTGTATGTAGTTCCGAAGAATGATGTTGATTTCCAGCAACTTCAGGTGTTCTATTACTTCTTAAAGTGGTTAAGGACGATCTTTGTATTTTAGCTACTATTGCACCTCTGTGTATTGTTGTTGTTTTTCCTGAAGTATTTATAATCAGGATTGGAAAATCCGTAGAAGACGAGATTTCTGCGATGCCTTCTGTAACGAACATAAGAGGTTCATCGTTTAAGCCTTCATTATCCAAAGGTTCGATATTTATTGACTGACCCGGTTGAATGTAGTTAGAATTCTTTACTCGACCTTTAGCTATTACCAGTGTGTTAGGTTTCACTGTGACTGGGGCTGTTAACCGCACTAAAGATGCAATGTGTATGTTATCTTGTAGTGGTATGTATTCGCCATTAATCCTAACCTGATGGTTATCACAGTATATCCTGGCATTATTTTTGTTGAGGAATTCTCTTCCCAGAATAAAGTTTCTCGACATCCCTCGTGTGATTATAAAGTGATGTGTAATGTTTTGTTGTCCTATGCCGAAAGTAATAATGGCCGTACCACATGACTTCATGTTTTCTCCAGTTACTGATGACAAAATTGTTCTCGAGGGCTGAAAAGTCACTAAATGCTTGATTTGTTTATATAATTGTTCCCTGATGAGACTGACTGAAGCGCCTGTGTCTACAAGTGCCCGATAATTCTTGTTATTAATTTTGATTAAACAAGAGCTAGGGTCTGATGTGATATTTATCCTTTGAGGAGGAGTTGTTGAGTACAAAATCTTGTTTTTCTTTATGTTCCTGGACCTTCTTAATTGAACCCTTGTGAAACTGGGAGGTACACGCTCTCCTTGAAAATTCCGCCTGTAATTCTGTGCACCGGTGCTGCCGTAGTATCTGGGGTTATTATAACTATTCTGACATGGACGGGGATGTTGTCGTAGACACTGACGAACTAAGTGTCCTCGGGAACCACAGCCAAAGCAAGTGAAAGTGTTAATCTGCTGTATGTTACGCTGCCTGGGGGGTATTGAGTGTAATTACTATTGTCTGCCTGTTGGTGTCTTGACTGGTTTGAACGGTGCCAACGCTCTCGAAAATGTCCGACCTCCATGGGTTCGTGCTCTGTATTTGTTTCAACCATCATATCATGCTCAGTGCTTTGCTTGAACCTGGTCTGCACGTTCTGTTCCCTGACTGCTAGTTGTATTGCCTCATTTATTGTCCTCGGGTCTTTTCGGAATATGTATAACTTCGTGTTGTTGTTCACCAGTCCCTCCACAAAAATACCCACTAGCTGTTTTTCCGTATCTGGTGATGCTGGTAAGCCATCCACAAGTGCTTCCTCTGCCAAGTTTAGTAATCTTTCACCATAAGACTGAATAGATTCGTTAGTTTGTTGTTTCATGCGGCGAAGGAGTGACCATGCGTGGTCTGTATTGGTGATGTGGCTATATCTGAATGTCAATTCTTTCTTAAGTGATTCGTAGGTCTCTGCGGGGTATGCAGCTTCCCGTCTGCGCAAAAAGTCCGAAACCGATGAGTCTGACGACAAGTGTAGTATTCGTTTGCGCTCTTCGTCTGTGCCTGCATTTATCATCGTAGCGAATTTTTCCACGTCCTTTATCCATTTCCTAAACTGTTTAGTATCTCCCGTAAATGGTGGCACAATTGATCTAATTTGGCTGTATTTTGTACAGTGACCTATCTCATACATTGTTTCTGCAATAGTTTTCAAGGCCGCCATTGTGCATTGCTGTTGTGTTGGTAATGGGGCCGACATAGACTGTTGTGGGTATGTTTCTTCAAAAGATGGTGTAGCCATGTTGTCGCTGTAGGAGAGGTGGTCACGGCGCCAAATTAGTAACGTGTAGCAGCGTGGGTGTTTCTTTTATTATCACAATGCTACTACTACTATTACTACTAGGTGGCTGAGGCAGGCCTAGTATTATTCCAACCGTCAAATTCCTTCCTTGACCTATCTCCCAAGTAGAGCTATCTCTTTAACTTGCTACTTTCGCCAGAGATGGTGATTCCTGGATGAGATAAGGTTTGTCTTTTTCTTCAACCCAGACCACGTTCTTCTCTCCTAGGTGTTGTATAGCGACTGGCTCATACTAGTGGTTTTAAGGCTATATATGTTATATAGGTTTAACTATTTCTCACATACCCACTCCACATCCTATTATTGATTAAACCAACTTGAGTGCTGAATTTCCAACATAATAGCTTTTATTTACATAACAAGTTCCACAATCCTTTTTCATAAAGGTACATTCCAATCTCCATTTTATATCCAGGCATCCAGACCTAGGCTCTATGAATTTTCCCAAAGATTTTATTATTATATTCCTTACTGTAGACTCTTGACTAAAGTACTATAACCTGTCAGGCCTGGCTCAATTGCATGCATCAATATCAATTCATAAATTACATATACAGTTATATAATGTCAGGTGCAGCTGTGGAGGCATCTTCATACTTACTCCTTAGAGAGAGCGCATGAGTTGTTTCTCAGTAATCTAATTCACCATTTACTCTTCTGTCCTCTAATCTGTTTAAACCTGATCAGTCTTATACCCTGTTAAAAAGCATCTCAAACAAAACCAACTTATTTTGTAAATCCAACGTCGACGAGTGTTGTAGTGTCTGGCTTCGATACTTACGTTGGCGAGAGAGCGCATAACCATACGACAGTGTTGCAAAACTCTGTGCACTTTTCCTGTTTAATAACAAAGTCTCATCTTCTTGTTATGACAGCCCATCCTGGCTATCTGATAATAAAAGTTATCCACTTTTTTTTTAAGCTTTAATATTGCCTTAGCTTCAATATTCTCTTCTGTAGCTCGCTCCCTTAAATATGAGCTTCATTAGCCTGTGACAATATGTTGAGCTGGTTTCAAAATAAACATGTCTCTCTTCACTTAAGTCAAGCATAATTAGAATTAAAGACCTCTTACCAGAATATACAAAAGTCCGTTACCTATCACTGTCTTACTATCACCCCTATGAGCTAATCCTAGGTTTAGCAGCACAAATTATTAATCAATTCTAAGGGTTCTCCTGAATTTCCTATTTCTACCTTGCTATATCTAGCAAATTCTGTAGACCTTCTGCAAACCGCAGGTTTCTTTTTTTTTTTTTTTTTAAATACCTTTATTTAGGTCAGTATAACAATATTATTTTAAAAAAATTTTTACAAGTATCACATAATGTATAAAAAAAAAAAAAAAAATTTCACCAAGTAAACATACTCAAGATAAGACCCTCCCCCCCATATATTGCAAGTCAATATTTGAAAATAGTTGAACATGTGTGATGATTGATGGTACATCGACAAAGGGGTGTGACCCCCTACCATGAAATGATTAATGAGGACATATGTTAATGAGTATTTACATTGCATGATGTTTATAGTATTTACAACAAAGCTACCTGCTTTGTGTGTTGACCAAAGGGTCAAATAATTATTTATTTAAACATTCAACAACAATTTCAAATTTGTTCCATTGTGTTATGTGTTATTTGTTCGTATATCTGTAAAAAAATTCTACTATTGTAATGTATGCCGTCATGTACTGCCCTATTCCTACATGTCCACACTAAATATCTAAATTCAGCTAATAGAGTTAACAATTTAAGTTCAGTCTGTCTCTGTAATGTAGGTAAAGTATTCAACATGACCGCTTGGTACATGTTGAGTGTTCGTGGTGTTTTAGAAGCTATCAGTGTTCTTAATTTGTTTAAAGTAGGGACCACTGTCCTACATGTGTAGAACAAGTGGTCCTCTGTTTCTATTGCGTTGTTACTGCACAGTTTACACCTTGGTGGCGCCTTGCCTGCTTTCATTGCTGAATGCCTACTCATGATAGGTGTTAAACCGTACAGTAACCTAAAAGTAACTTGTTTGGCTTGTGGCTTAACGTTTAATGCGTGAATGTTTGTGAAGCTTTGCGTGTAGTCTGTTATGAAAAGATTATACCCTCGTTTTATCCGTGTTCCTAAAAAAGATTCTTGTGCCCCTACAAGGAGTTTGTATATAAGTTTAGTGTCTTGTTTAACTAATTGTTCGTTCCCTGTTAAGTTTTGTAAACATATTCTATAGAAGGGTGGTGGGGTGCCAAAAAGATGGGGTTGTTTATTGTCAGGTTTACATAGTTTGAGTATTCTAAGTCCAATGTAATAGTGTGCTAAGGGGTACAAACTTGGGTTCTTAATTACCTCTCCTATATATTTAATCCTTAGGGCTTTAATTTTAGTGGTGATGTCTTGCAGAGTTATCCCCCCTTTGTGCTTAGGTTGTATTAGGGTTACGTGTTTAATACTTCTAAAAGTGCCTTTAAAAATGAAATTCCTAATCAGTACATTAAATTTACTTACAATTGATTTTGGTATGATTTGAATATTAGCTGTATATATAATTTTTGGCATAATGAAACAGTTCACTATGATACTTCTCCCAAAAATAGTAGCTGTCTTGTATTTATATTTCTCTAACATGTTTTGAACTTTATCTACTAACTTTACCCATGTCTCTGTATTAGGGTCGTGGGGGTTACAAGAAAAGTTTATCCCATAAATTTTGATTCTGTTAACTTGCGTTAACTGAAACGGGAAATCTGTCTTATTTGCCCATTTACCTAATCCCATTAAACTAGATTTTTGAATATTTAGTTTGGATTCGTTAGCGTACCCAAACTCTGTAAAGGTTTCTAATATCTTTCTTATGGAATCTACAGTTGCTGGAAGGAATAAAGTATCATCAGCATACGCTAACGATTTCCTTTCCCCTTGCCCGGGTACAAAAGTCCCCGTGATGTTTACATCTTGTCTTATTTTTTCCAGCACTGGTTCTAGTATTAAAACGTATAACAGGGGAGACAAAGGGCAACCCTGTCTCACTGATCGTGTCAGCCTAACTGGGTCACTTAAACTGTGATTAATTAGTATTCTACTGTGGGGTTTTTTATATAAAATCTCTATCCATGTTCTAAAGTATGTACCTATGTTGTTTGCTTGTAAAGTTTTGTGTAGGAAGGAATGTGATACCCTGTCAAAGGCTTTTTCCTGATCTAATGATAGTATTGCACTTTGACACTGTCTATCATGCGTGTATGTAATGAAATCCCTTATGAAGTGTGTATGTCTACAAATGTTCCTACCATGCACACTACATTGTTGGTCAGGATGTACCAAATTTTTCATGAATAATTTAAGTTTCAGAGTGAGAGCTTTGGCCAAGATTTTGTAATCAGTATTTAAAAGCGAAATAGGCCTGTAATTTTTGATTGACTTTCTGTCAGCATTATCTTTAGGTATTAAAGTAAGAAAGGATTCATTTAAACTATTCGGAAGCTCTCCTTTCTGGAAGGCTTCCTCAAATACTTTAATTAAAAGGGGGCCTAATATTGGGAAGAAGAAAAGGTAGAATTCTGCCGTTAACCCATCTGGGCCGGGTGATTTATTTTTTTGGAAAGTACTGATAGCTTCCCTTAAGTTTTCTAAAGTTAAAGTTTCGTCTAATTTCCTGCTCTCATCATCACTTAAACGTTTTGTGTAATGTAGAAATTTCTCCTGTGTGTTTACGTTAGTTGGTTCTTTAGCGTATAATTTTGTGTAGTATTCAAAAAAAGCGTGCCTAATATTAGTGCCTTCTGTCTGATGCTTTCCATTCATGTCAAATATTTCGTGAATCTGTCTACTGTGTTGTACATTTTGCTCAATCGCTAAATATTGTCTACTGGGTGTTTCTTGTGTAATAGTATTTAATTTTGACCTAAGGAGAGCTCCTTGGTATGTGTGTTGTTTGTACAGGTCTAGTTGTTCTTCTAAAGAATGAATGTGTGGGTTAGATTTGTCTATCTGTTTTGTTAAACTTATTGCATCTTCTAATATATTTTGTTCCCTCTTAAAAGCCCTGTGTATTGTTGTTGCTAAAGTCTGTGTTCTGTCCCTTATTGTGTTTTTTAGCAGGTCCCAATATTCTGCAATGTTGTTATTGGGAATATCCTGTGTGTAACCCTGAATGAGTTGTGTTATTGTATCTGTGAAGAAGGTATTTGTTAGCAAGTTATTGTTGAATTTCCAATGCGGGGATCTCTTTAATTTTGTATATGTGTGTCCCGTACTTAGAACTGTGTATACTGCCTGGTGGTCTGTAAATTTAAGCGTATTTTTAATGTGATAAGTTTTGTGTATGTTGTAACTGTTTGTTGCGTATATTCTGTCCAGTCTTGAGGCCTGTCTAAAATATGGGTTTATCTTGTCATGAAATGTGAAAGCTTGTGTGTTCGGTTGTAGTTTTCTGTAAACGTCTACTAGGTCATGTTTGTCAAGAATGGGTTGTAAGTGTCGTATTGATTAGGGTATTGCATTTTCTTTCTGTGATATACGGGGGCCAAGGAACTACTGTCTAAACTAGCCAAAACACAGTTGAAGTCTCCCCCTAACACTATTCTAGTTCCTTTGTAATGCTTATCTATAATGTCATACAGTCCGTCGTAAAATTTGAGTTGGTCAGTGTATAATGTGGGTGCGTATATATTAATGCGCGTGTGCATGTCATGTTTATTGTGTTTGTTTTGTATTTGTATAATGACAATTCTGCCGCAATTGTCTGTTCTATAATGTACTGCTTCCCAATCTTCATTTATCTGGAGGATGGCAGTACCCCCATGGCAGGTGCCCCGGGGGAACCAGCCATGTTTAAGTCCTAATCTAGTTACAATCTGGTCGGCATGATAACCAGAAGTAATTCCCGTTTGTTGCAAGAACAAAAAAGTCGGGGGTTTCTCTTTTTTAATTAGTTTAATTACATGGTCCAGCTTATTTCTCAAACCATTGATATTGAGAGATATTATCACTAGACTGCATGTCGGAGTGGTAAGCTGAGGTTGGCCACTCGCTATAAACTGTCTACATGGCAAAGTGGCAGAGTGGCCACCTGCCATATCTAAACTATTTGACAAAACGGGGGCTTGCGAACCGTCTGTAGAATTACAAAGCTGAGTAGTGGTCTGAGGCTGGCTACTCGCTACAGGTGAGTTACTCAATAGAACACTAGTTGATGGTTTATTATGTGTTTCAATGATTTTAGGAGGCAAAGTAGTAAACTGGTCATTTGTTACACATGGTTTACACAGCATAGCGGTGCCCGTCGGCTGACCGCTTTCTGTCGTAACTAGGTCACTCGACACATTCATGTTTGCATTACTCGACGAAGCGGTGCATAACGGCTGACCTGCTAACCTAGTTACATGATTGCCTGACGGAATAGTGATCTGGGGCTGACTATCCGTTCTGCTATGATTATTTAGGCTCGACGCAGATGAAACCGCGTCGCCTAAACATCCCACCCCAGTGGGGGGGGGAGGGGGGGGCGGGAGTTGTCTGCTTAAAGGAAGCTGTGCGCATGTTTAATTGTGTGTATTTGTGAACAAACTAATTATCAAAAAACTATTTACAATAACACAACTCATAATAACACATTCTAACACCACTCCTAAACTATAGGTGTTGGTACACTTTACTACAATAAAATACATTCTTATTATTTTTATTTTTATTTTTGACATTAGCACTTGTGTCCTCTTGAGGGGGGACATCTCTTTTTTTTTTTTTTAAATACCTTTATTTAGGTCAGTATAACAATATTATTTACAAAAATTTTTTACAAGTATCACATAATGTTTTAAAAAAAAAATAAATAAATAAATAAATTTATAAACAATATCACCAAGTAAACATACTCAAGATAAGACCCTCCCCCCCCCCCCCATATATTGCAAGTCAATATTTGAAAATAGTTTAACATGGGTGATGATTAATGGTACATCGACAAAGGGGTGTGACCCCCTACCATGAAATGATTAATGAGGACATATGTTAATGAGTATTTACATTGCATGATGTTTATAGTATTTACAACAAAGCTACCTGCTTTGTGTGTTGACCAAAGGGTCAAATAATTATTTATTTAAACATTCAACTACAATTTCAAATTTGTTCCATTGTGTTATGTGTTATTTGTTCGTATATCTGTAAAAAAAATTCTACTATTGTAATGTATGCCGTCATGTACTGCCCTATTCCTACATGTCCACACTAAATATCTAAATTCAGCTAATAGAGTTAACAATTTAAGTTCTGTCTGTCTCTGTAATGTAGGTAAAGTATTCAACATGACCGCTTGGTACATGTTGAGTGATCGTAGTGTTTTGGAAGCTATCAATGTTCTTAGTTTGTTTAAGGTAGGGACCACTGTCCTACATGTGTAGAACAAGTGGTCCTCTGTTTCTATTGTGTTGTTACTGCACAGTTTACACCTTGGTGGCGCCTTGCCTGCTTTCATTGCTGAATGCTTACTCATCGTAGGTGTTAAACCGTACAGTAACCTAAATGTAACTTGTTTGGCGTGTGGCTGAACGTTTAATGCGTGAATGTTTGTGAAACTTTGCGAGTAGTCTGTTATGAAAAGATTGTACCCTCGTTTAATCCGTGTACCTAAATAGGGTTCCTGTGCTGCAACTAATAATTTGTATATGAGTTTGGTGTCTTGCTTTACTAACTGTTCGTTTCCTTTTAAATTTTGTAAGCATATCCTATAAATGGGTGGTGGGGTCCCAAAGAAATGTGGTTGATTATTTTCTAACTTGTGTAATTTAATTAACCTAAGTCCAATGTAGTAGTGTGCTAATGGGTAAAGACCTGGATTTTTTATAATCTCCCCTATATATTTAACCCTTAAAGCTTTAATCTTAGTGTTAATGTCCTGTAAAGCTATCCCTCCCTTGATCTTAGGTTGTATTAGGGTTGCGTGTTTAATACTTTTAAAGGTGTTCCTAAAAATAAAACTCCTAATCAACATATTTATTTTAGTTACACTTGTTTTTGGTGTGATTTGGATATTTGCTGTATATATAATTTTTGGCATAATGAAACAGTTCACACTATGATACTTCTCCCAAAAATAGTAGCTGTCTTATATTTTTATTTCTTAACATGTTTTGAATTTTATCTACTAACTTTATCCATGTCTCTGTATTGGGTCATGGGGGTTACAAGATTAATTTATCCCATAAATTTTGATTCTGTTACCTTGCGTTAACTGCAAAGGGAAATCTGATTTATTTGCCCATGTACATAAACCCATTAACCTAGATTTTTGATATTTAGTTTGGGTTCGTTAGCGTATCCAAACTCTGTAAAGGTTTCTAATATCTTTCTTATGGAATCTACAGTTGCTGGAAGGAATCAAGTACATCAGCGTACGCGCTAATGAGATTTTTCTTTCCCCCCATTCCCCCCTGCCCCGGGTACAAAAGTCCCCCGTGATGTTTACATCTTGTCTTATTTTTTCCAGCACTGGTTCTAGTGTTAAAACGTAAAAATAACAGGGGAGACAAAGGGCATTTTAAACCCTGTCTCACTGATCGTGTCAGTCCTAACTGGGTCACTTAAAGTGTGATTGATTAGTATTCTACTATGGGGTTTTTTTTATATAAGATCTCTATCCATGTTCTAAAATAAGTACCTATGTTGTTTGCTTGTAAAGTTTTGTGTAGAAAGGAATGTGATACCCTGTCAAAGGCTTTTTCCTGATCTAGTGATAGTATTGCACTTTGACACTGTCTATCATGCGTGTATGTAATGAAATCCCTTATGAAGTGTGTATGTCTACAAATGTTCCTACCATGTACACTGCATTGTTGGTCAAGATGTACCAACTTCTTCATGAAAAATTTTAAGTTTCAGAGTGAGAGCTTTGGCCAAGATTTTATAATCAGTATTTAAAAGCGAAATAGGCCTGTAATTTTTTGATTGACTTTCTGTCAGCATTATCTTTAGGTATTAAAGTAATAAAAGATTCATTTAAACTATTCGTTGGCTGTCCTTTCTGGAAGGCTTCGTCAAATACTTTAATTAAAAGGGGGCCTAAAATTTGGGAAAAAGAAAAAGTAAAAATTCTGCCGTTAACCCTTCTGGGCCGGTGATTTATTTTTCTGGAAAGTAAACTAATCGCTTCCCTTAAGTTTTCTAAAGTTAATTAAAGTTTCGTCTAATTTCCTGCTCTCATCATCACTTAAACGTTTTGTGTAGTGTAGAAATTTATCCTGTGTGTTTACGTTAGTTGGTTCTTTAGCGTATAATTTTGTGTAGTATTCAAAAAGGCGTGTCTAATATTAGTGTCATCTGTCTGATGCTTTCCATTCATGTCAAATATTTAGTGGCTCTGTCTACTGTGTTGTACCTTTTGTTCAATCGCTAAATCCTGTCTACTGGGTCTTTCTTGTGTAATAGTATTTAATTTTGACCTAAGGAGAGCTCCTTGGTATGTGTGTTGTTTGTACAGGTCTAACTGCTCTTCTAAAGAATGAATGTGTGGGTTAGATTTGTCTATCTGCTTTGTTAAACTTATTGCGTCTTCTAATATATTTTGTTCCCTCTTAAAAGCCCTGTGTATTGTTGTTGCTAAAATCTGTGTTCTATCCCTTATTGTGTTTTTTAACAGGTCCCAATATTCTGCAATGTTGTTATTGGGGATATCCTGTGTGTAACCCTGAATGAGTTGTGTTAGTTTGTGTGTCTGTGAAGAAAGTATTTGTTAGCAAATTATTGTTGAATTTCCAATGTGGGGATCTCTTTAATTTTGTATATGTGTGCCCGTACTATAAAACTGTGTATACTGCTTGATGATCAATGTAAATTTAAGCGTAATTTTTAATGTGGTAAGTTTTTGTGTATGTTGTAACTGTTTGTTGCGTATATTCTGTCCAGTCTCCTAGAAGCTAGTCTAAGATATATGGGTTTCTCTTGTCGTGGAATGTGAAAGCTTGTGTTTGCGGTTGTAGTTTTCTGTAAAACGTCTACTAAGTCATGTTTGTCAAGCATAGCATTGTTAAGCGTCGTATTGAAAAAGGTGTGAATTCAGTTTTCTCTTTTCGTAAAAGTTGGCCAAAGGAACTCCTGTCTAAATTTGTCAAAACACAGTTAAAAATCACCCCTAACACTATTTAGGTTCCTTTGTAGTACCTATCTATAGTGTCATACAGTTCGTCGAATAAATTTTAGGTTCGGTCATTTTCCGTCGCTGGTGCGTATATGTTGTTAATACATAGTGTGTGCGTGTCATGTTTTATTGTGTTTTTTTTTTGTATTTGTATAATGAACAATTCTGCCACAATTGTCTGTTCTGTAATGTACTGCTTCCCACACCCCATTTATTTGGAGGATGGCAGTATCCCCCCATGGCAGGTGCCCCGGGCGAACCAGCCATGTTTAAGTCCTAATCTAGTTACAATCTGGTCGGCATGATAACCAGATGTAATTCCCGTTTGTTGCAAGAACAAAAAGTCGGGTTTCTCTTTTTTAATTAGTTTAATTACATGGTCCAGCTTATTTCTCAAACCATTGATATTGAGAGATATTATCACTAGACTGCATGTCGGAGTGATAAGCTGAGGTTGGCCACTCGCTATAAACTGTCTACATGGCAAAGTGGCAGAGTGGCCACCTGCCATATCTAAACTATTTGACAAAACGGGGGCTTGCGAACCGTCTGTAGAATTACAAATCTGAGTAGTGGTCTGAGGCTGGCTACTCGCTACAAGGTGGGTTACACAATAGAACACTAGTTGATGGTTTATTATGTGTTTCAATGATTTTAAAGGAGGCAAAGTAGTAAAACTGGTCATTTGTATACACATGGTTTACACAGCATAGCGGTGCCCGTCATCGCTGACCGCTTTTCTGTCGTAACTAGGTCACTCGACACATTCAATGTTTGCATTACTCGACGAAGCGGTTGCATAAAGGCTGACCCGCTACCCTAGTTACATGACTGCCTGGCGGAGTAGTAATCTGGGGCTGACAATTCGTTCTGCTATGATTCTTTAGGCTCGACGCAGATGAAACCGCGTCGCCTAAAACATCCCACCCCAGTAAGGGGGGGGGGGGAGTTGTCTGCTTAAAGGGAAACTGTGCGCGATGTTTAATTGTGTGTATTGTGAACAAACTAATTATCAAAAAACATATTTACTAATAACACATTTCTAACCACCACTCCTAAAAAATAGGTGTTGGCACACTTTATTACTACAATAAAAAATAAACATTCTTATTATTTTTATTTTTTTAATTTTGGACATT
>JAMPIV010014730.1:0-65000 GCA_024509875.1 Oreohelix idahoensis
CCTAAAAGGAAATGAATCTTGAAACATTGCGATTGCCAACTGTTTTCAAAGAACTGACGATCTGAGCGCTCCATATATGGTCGTGACTCAAAATCGTTCACACAGCTATCGGCAACCCTAGCTATCAAGATAAGACAACTTCTTAACGATAGCTATCAAGATTAGACGACTGTAGAAATAAAAGTGACTACAATTTCATGAGTTCCTTCCCATGCATTAAAAAATGAATCTAGTCAGAATGCATGGTCAGAATAAGTTGCTACAAGTTTTTAGCAGCAACAGTCTTCCCCAGAGCAGTCCATTTCTCCAAATAGGTTTCCAGTCTGGCAGAGAATTGGTGGTATGTCTCCCCAGACGACAGTTTGGCATTTCTAAATTTCTTACGATAAAATTCACCATTTTTTTCGTACCTCAATAACAAAGCCTGCTTTAACATGTCATAATTGTCCTGGTCTTCTCTGTTCATTTTTGCGAAGACTTCATAAGAAATACCTCTCAGTCCCTGTGATAACTTTAAACTCCACCTCTCTCTCTCTCTCTCTCTCTCTCTCTCTCTCTAACCCATATGTAGTAGCTAATAACTCAAAACGTCCTAGGTACCCCTCTATGTCATCGTCTTTTTCAACAAAATGGTCTAAATGAAACCCCATAGCTGATGTTGAGGCTCCCAGACTGGGCGTAGCATCTGAGGCAAAAGGGCTGGCACCATTTTCAGGAGCCTGGCCTTGTAGCTCCAGCTCCCTTAGTCGTAATTCGTGCTCCCTTTGCAGCTTTCTATCTTCTGCCTCCCTTTCGGCCTTTTTATCTTCTGCCTCCCTTTCGGCAGTCAATCTTTTATCTTCTGCCTCCCTTTGCTGTCGTTTTTCTTCTGCCTCAATCTGCAGCCTCTTAATTTCTTTTTCAGCGTCTAACCTCTTCTCTTCAGCCAACCTTTTAGACTCTAATTTTCTTTCAGCCTCTTTTTCTAATCTTCTTTCTTCCCGTTCAATATACTTATCACATTCAGCCGTTACATATTGAATTAAAACTTGACCATCCATTCCCATATCCTTTGCCGTTAGCACAGCAGCTGATCTGAATTTGGCTAGCTCCGCCATACTTTTTAAACAAATCTAGCAATGAGCAAAGTAAAATTTCCAACCACTAAAGTAATTCTAATTACTCTAGTCTTAAATAATTCTAATTAATTAATTAATCAATTAACTACCACTGGCTGTGAAGATTCACCAACTTTTATTTTCAGGGACACTTTTAATTTTTAAAATGTGTTCCCCTAATTTATTTCTCCCCCCAGGAGATCCTAATATTATTGATAGGCTAATTATCCCGGGACCAGAGACCCCAATATATGTAGTGGATTGATGGTATTGTATGATTGTGATATTACTTAATGTGATGCATGAGGTCAGCTGTGAAGGCTCCTGAGATAAATGTAGCTGTGAATTTTCAGAAGGCCCTTCTTGCTACCACTACGACCTCACACCTATCTTTTTTTTTCAAATTCAAACCTCCTACCAAAAAGTCATTTCAGTCATACCTCAGTCAAGTATGCTTTATTGTCTGTTGGTCCGTCTGTCTCTACTTGCGTTTCACAAAAAAACACACTTGTTTTTTGAACCAACTCCGCCTTCCCCTACACAATTTTGCCTTTAAAGTTATTTTTAGCCACAGTTCACCATCCCATCCCGTCTCTTTCATTCCAACTAGATTTTAGCACTTGAGTCTCAAGGCTACAGTTTTTTGAAAATTAGGGACATTTTTGTTTCAATGCAGACGCTCGCTGATATGAACAACACAGTCTTTTGTCAATATCTTTCTTATTATCTATCCGTCTGTATAAATGAAAGCATATTATTTCACTGCTCAAGATGGGCCATCCGGCCAGCTAGGTTTTATATTCCTAACATCATTATTAAGAAAAAGTTACTTTTCAAGGTTATTTTGTTTTTTTCGAAATATTTCTAGCATCTTCTATACTGCGTTTGCCGCTGAATTCAAATAAACGGACTAAGTTATCGCAAAAGCGTCCAAGAAATGACTGTTGCGTATAATAGCTAAGGTCCCTTTTGTCGATTCCTTTACCTTATGTCAACTTGGGGACGTGACTTTTCCTCCTTTCCCCACCAATTGCGTCTTTTAGCCTTGCTAGTTTCAAGCACGCGTTCAGTCATATTTTTTCCTTTTGATCTTCGTTCTCATCCCGTTCCAAGGGTAACGTTTTGCCTTCACGTCTAACAATTTAATTTCCATGGCGGGTGATGACCCGCGGCGTGGGCGATCATGTATTCTAGTAGCTTACGCATTAGTTTTTATCCC
Source organism: Oreohelix idahoensis (assembly GCA_024509875.1). Taxonomy (NCBI): domain Eukaryota; kingdom Metazoa; phylum Mollusca; class Gastropoda; order Stylommatophora; family Oreohelicidae; genus Oreohelix; species Oreohelix idahoensis. Next base: position 2,317 of record JAMPIV010014730.1, read on the forward strand.
TACGTTGTATCATTGGAGATATTTTAACGTTGTATCATGGTTAATTTTATGACTATATATATATATATATATATATATATATATATATATATACATATATATATATATATATATATATATATATATATATATATATATATATATATATATATATATATATATATATATATGTGTATATATATATATATATATATATATATCTATATATATATATATATATATATATATATATATATATATATATATATATATATATATATATATATATATATATATATATATATATATATATATATATATATATATATATATATATATATATATATATATATATATATATATATATATATATATATATATATATATATATATATATAGGGAACCTAACGCTACCTCCCTAGATCTCACACAGTCCGTATTTTGATTCTAGTGGCTGGTGTATGATGTCTCTAGTGTCTAGGGGTGAAATGAAAATGATGGTACATCAACACAATACACTTTAACTCACTATAAGAAAATAAATAAGACTGTGGTTAAAGTTTTCTTTTAAAATTGGAATGTTTTTTTCTTTGTACAATTTAATCTGCCTGTCGCGCCATCTCTTTTGGACAGGTCTTTGAAAATGAGGAAATATATTTATATATAATGCTTTAACTAAAAAAAAGTATGGACTCTTGGTCCTATGAATGTAATGTTATTATATAGAGTTCCTGTAGGTGTATTCACAGACTAAAACTTTAATAACTGCTAGTGATAGTCATTGGTTATGAGGAGCTGTTGTTTTCGTCATTCCCCATATAATTCAGTTTTATTTTTATAAGAACCAGTTTATTATGCTGAAGTGTCAGATGTCCCAGCTGTTAACGTGTCACCTGGGATTCTTGGTATGACGATAATAAGTCAGGATGTGGTTGCAGATATAATAGATCAGCACCCACACACAAGCTCCTTCAGGCTATCAGCTGGCAGCAACTTTTAAATGGCAGCAACTTTTAAATGGAGACTTTTCACTCACTCATCAGGTTTCCTGTCACCGGATGGTAACAGGAAATAAAAACTCTGCAGTAAAAAGACACCCTGGCCTTTTCATATCTGATCACAACTTCTTATCCCTATGTATACATGAAGGTATGGGGTCAGCCTCGTGTGCATTCATGTGCATCAGCCCCTAATTATATGACTCACACCTTTCTGTGACCACACCTCAGGTCCCTATGGCAGATACGCCCCTGTATTTTTACCTAGTTTGCTTCAATACAATAACGTGGAGTAACCACATCTCCTTTTATATGATTTTTCTTTTCTTTTATAAATTATAAACGCTCTAGGCATGTTAAAGAGTGTTCATGGAACACTGAGGCTTCCTAACATCTTCCAATACAAAATAGTTAATACAAAATCATAATAATATGCAACAGTCAAATACAGTTCAATGTGAGGTCTCAATAATGTTTGCTCCCGGCATGTCCTTCACTTTTCCACAGCGATATCTAACTTGTGCAGTTTTAATCAAGCATGTAAATACATAAAGCATTCTTACCACTAGTTCAAAGAAATATGTCACAAATAACGTTGACTGGCAAAGAATATGGCCTCAGTTTTGCTCTGCCTCGTCCAGATTGTGAATTTAGTAGTTAATTTTACAATTTATCACATCTGCTCTCAACGTAGTTGTTTGTATAAAATTTTCTACTCAAATGGCCACGAGACCACTATGCCTCTTGCCAATATCTATTAGAGTCGACCAATGAAAGCAGGCACTACTAAATCTTTTTTGAATTTAGTTTGAAAAAACAAAACAATTCCAAACAAACTATGTGCCTCGTAGTCCATTGGTCAGTCTGCGTTAGTTATGCCAATAGAAAAAGATGTTTAGTTTCAGTTAACACTTTCCTATCCCCCCTTTACTCCTATACTCTTATACCAACCAATAGGATTTGAATTACTCCAATGCCTCTTTTCTTTAAACTAGCGTCCCCAATAGCGTTATGTGTAACGAGCGAGAACAACAGTCTGTCCGTCCAAGAGTTCTTAGACATTTAGTATTTTCTCAATAACTTGGCTAATACTTGGACTACCATATTTTTAAAAACATATTTTTGCTCAGTGGATTCTAAGCTATACTACCATATTATTTTAATGGTCAGTTTCATCATGGTTCAGATTTTCAGTTTTGTCACTGTCAATCGTCAAATATAACTTTTACACAAGTCGGCCATCTTCCCCCCCCCCCCCCCCATCTCTATTATTCAAATAACCAACTAGTTTGAGTGACGTCAGAATTTTACCGCTAGGAGGAAGGGGAAAACTGTCTGTGTGTTTGTCTCTGCTGGCTTTGCCCACAGCGTGTATATATTAAAGAGACCGCTTGCAGAGCGAAGAGGGGTTTTTCAAAACTTTGGTAGTGTTGGCGTTAATTATTACAATCGTCTCGTTCTTACTACTGGGAAATGTCCGAATTATTACAAATTTTAGTGTTAAAGTTAACATATTACGTTAATTCAAACGCCAGTTTGGTCACACAGTTGACAAATCGTTAATTACAAGCTTTTTCCGCCGTTTCGTGCAGCAGATCGGCGAGATGTTAAATGTTTATTTTACGTTTCTAAACCGAAACTAAAAGCGTGTTAGATTTTACGGCGGGTCATTTTCTTAGCATTCCCACTGCACAAAAGGCAGCGCTTTACTGGCGTCGAAGATAAAAATAGTCAGACACTTGAGGGCTGGTGTATTTATTATCATAGGACTAGAATCTTACTGAAATAAGCGATTATCTCACAGATTTCGCTACACAGTTAATGACCAAATATTCCCAGTACCTCTTTGACAGCTTCTCATACCCTATGGTACACATACCCCAGGTTGGGAACCTCTACTATAAGGTGAATGAGAAACTGGGACGAGCGAAGTTAGAGAGGAGCTGTGGGTTAAGGTTTGTTCAGACTACGTTGTCCTCTTAAGCGCTCACATCAAAGCCCTGCTTCGTAAATGTTAGATTGAGTAATATTGTTGAATTTAGCCTGTCAAATCCTCAACTACCCACTTACTCCTGAACACGCCCCCCCCCCCCCCCGGGCCGCTAATTTTCCCATATCGCCCATTTGGATCCTTTCAACTCCACCGGGGGGGGGGGGGGGGGGTACCGCCCACTTTGGGAACCACTGGTTTATATGATCATCAGTCTCACAGCGAAGCGTTGAAGCCAAGGAAGTTTGGAGTCTGGGTCGAAAGCATCTGTTGCTGAAAGCCTGCATTGTGGACTTTTATGATACGCAATGTTTTGAAACCGAAGTAGAGTGATACAAATTGTATATTGATAGGAGTTTTGCTACCAACGTCTGTGACTTTTTTTTTCAGCGCCAAGGTTGTTATAAACTCTTAAGCTGTGATACATTTGTCTGACCTTTCGTCTATGACCTGTTCGACTTGGTTACATCTGCCAGCAGCACGATTCTTTCCGTATAGCTAGAGGGATTAAAAAGAAATAAGATACTCAACCCGTTTTTTCATCTCCACGTAGAAATAGTCACAGACATCGTGCCCCAAAATGTAACTATCTTCACAAATTTATTTACATCCTTATATCATTAAAACACACATCGACCAACACACCAAAGGCTGGAAACTTAGAATACGTAGAACAACAACACAATTAATAGCCCAAATATAAATATAGTTGAATCTCAAGCTTCTGAATGACAATTAGTGCGCTGAATAATGTTAACATAATAGAAAATCAACAAAGATAAAGAGAAAGTGCTTCGATTTTCATAACAAAATATTGCAAGCAGGAGTAGATATGATTCCCGTGCGCCAGAGACAATTGAGGAAACAATACAAGTAAACACATATCAAAAAACGCAGTCAAATGTACATGACTACCTGGGCGTATGTGTACTAAATGATAGTAGACAACGAGTACAAGCAGGGGGAAAGTAGCTATCAGACATTAGAAATCGGCAGCTTAATTACTAAGTTTGCAAATAACGAATATACGAAAGCATGGAAAATTGGTATGAGTTGAAGGTACTCTCATAACATTATTTTATATTTCCGACCAATAGTATAGTGATTACCATACTCGTGATGAGCTGAAGATACTAGTGGTCAAAACCTAGCTAAATCTTAAATTAGGAATATGTTATTCTAGACCCGTCTGTAAAGAGTATCAATAACAAAAACACCATAAACCACCCTTTACAGGTTTGCACCAAATATGAATAGTACAGAATATACCTAAAAATTATTTGAATTACTTCAATGCAGCAATGGCAATGGATAATCTGATGAGTTCTGAACCACCACCAGGGGTCCTTTAAATCACTAAAACATTGCAACAGTAGGAGACATGCCACCTTGTAATAAAATTTATGAGATAAATATTAGAGAAAACACACAATTTTCACCAACTTTGTTGTCATCAACATATATAAGAATACTATTGTAAATATACTTTTAATAACAATAGTAATACTTGCAAAATCATTGGACAATCAGATGGAATTAAAGGTTATGACATTATTTTTTTTTAAAAATACAGTTTTGCCTCGTTTTGGCGAGGCGCGTCCCGTTCAACCTAGTCGGTTATATTAGGGCGCATGTCCAAACATAAAAGACCCTTAGGTGTTATGACATTAGGACCTGACAGTTTCTACTAAACGTACAACTGAAGCTAATGAGTTAAGTAATTCAATTCTACCTGCCAAGTGTAACAACTTAGAGTATGACAGTATCTGATGCGACACTTGAAGGTAAACCCCCGATTTTACGGCATCCTTGATTCGTAAGCTTTGCCAGATTTATTGTCTTTGCCGGCAAAAACAGGTCATGGTTATATTAATTCAATAGTACAACTCCGACCCACTAATAACTTACCTCCCTTGTCTCTAAAGTTCATGACAGCTAGATACTTAAAAAGTAAATGTAAATTCAATAACTAAATGGAACACATGTACGTAAGTGTAAATGATACATGTTCACTAGTATCGGTGAAACAAAATTGTGAATTAAATGTGAACTAGTCTAGCCATGAAACCAGAAATTAGTTACAAGACTTTCTACCTTCTAAGCCATGAAACCAGTAAATAGTTACTAGACTTTACCTTCTTAGCCATGAAACCAGTAAATAGTTACAAGACTCTCTAACTTCTTAGCCATGAAACCAGTAAATAGTTACAAGACTCTACCTTCTTAACCATGAAACCAGTAAATAGTTACAAGACTTTCTAACTTCTTAGCCATGAAATCAGTAAATAGTTAAAACACTCTCTACCTTCTTAGCCATAAAACCAGTAAATAGTTACTAGACTTTACCTTCTTAGCCATGAAACCAGTAAATAGTTACTAGACTTTCTACCTTCTAAGCCATGAAACCAGTAAATAGTTACAAGACTCTCTAACTTCTTAGCCATGAGATCAGTGAATAGTTAGAACACTCTCTACTTTCTTAGCCATAAAACCAGTAAATAGTTACAAGACTCTAACTTCTTAGCCATGAAACCAGTAAATAGTTACAATACTCTCTACCTTTTTAGCCATGAAACCAGTAAATAGTTACAAGATTCTCTACCTTCTAAGCCATGAAATGAGTAAATAGTTACAAGACTCTCTACCTTCTAAGCCATGAAACCAGTAAATAGTTACAAGACTCTCTACCTTCTAAGCCATGAAACCAGTAAATAGTTACTAGACTCTCTACCTTCATAGCCATGAAACAAGTAAATAGTTACAAGACTCTCTACCTTCTTAGCCATGAAACCAGTAAATAATTACAAGACTGTCTAACTTCTTAGCCATGAAACCAGTAAATACTACCAAGACTTTTTACCTTCTTAGCCATGAAACCAGTAAATAGGTACAAGACTCTCTACCTGCTAAGCCATGAAACCAGTAAATACTTACAAGACTCTCTACCTTCATAGCCATGAAACCAGTAAATACTTACAAGACTTTCTACCTTCTTAGCCATGAAACCAGTAAATAGTTACAAGACTCTCTACCTTCTAAGCCATGATACCAGTAAATACTTACAAGACTCTCTACCTTCATAGCCATGAAACCAGTAAATACTTACAAGACTTTCTACCTTCTTAGCCATGAAACCAGTAAATAGTTACAAGACTCTCTACCTTCTAAGCCATGATACCAGTAAATACTTACAAGACTCTCTACCTTCTAAGCCATGAAACCAGTAAATAGTCACTAGACATACAAATCTTGTAATGTTTTATGGATTACAATAGGTGGTGCCGGACCATCGGTTCACGGAAAATTGATAGCGTACCTGTATAACGAACTCTTCACTGGAGTTAGAAGAATGAAACAGATCAACCATGAGGCATGCACGAGGCGCTCTTGTCAAAGTTATCTGAAGGAGTAAAACACAATAATGCGTAATGAACAGACGATAGCCACAACAGACATGTTCTTACCTTTGTACATCACCAACTTTTTGTCTGGACCAGCATATCTTACTTTGTACATAAATCTTACTACAAACCATTGTCTGGAAATCTTACTTTGCGCAATGAAGATTAACATATTTGATATAAATAATGAAAACCTGCCTGCTGTGGTTTGAGTAAAAAAGAACATTTATTTTTGTTAAAGCACATGGGGACTAATCGTGCAGACTACACAAAGAATTTCGAACACCGCTCAAAAGAAACCTAAGTCGAGTTTTTCTATTACATTTATGTACATTTTTCTATTACATCCGGACCTTTGTCAATAGATTGCTAACAAATGATTGTTGACTCTTCTTGTGGCAACTTTTGCTAGATGCGATATATCTCGCCGTTTGTACGTCGGTCACATCTAAGGAATGCAACTGTGGTTGAAAGTTAGACATTAATTGTATTGTTTCCCTTATATGTACTCTCCGGAAAATAGTAACACTCAACGAAGAAAAGGTCGGTGAATTGTGCGCACCACAAATGGAGTAAACAGTGATTATATGAATAAAAATGTAAGTTTTGTTGATTTGTAGAACCAACTGTCATGCCGGAAAACATGGATTTAACTCATCATTTTGTTAAAAATAACCTTACAAATGTAAGTTTTCTGATTGTTTTCTTCAAGATAAAATTTTTATTTAAAGAATTGCAGGACTTTGTTGTTGGAGCTACTCGCTGGAAATGAAAAAATTCATTTGATTGGAGGCATAGATACCATGATTTCCGAATGATCCCAACGACGCAGTTGAGTTCCAAAACCCAGTGCCTTAAACGAGCAGTGCCATCAGGAAAAATGGGCCTCCGCATTTGCTGAAATTAAAAGGTTTGGCTGAATGTATCGTGCTATTGCAAAATTCGGGGGATATTGCAACGCGTTTGGAACAAAAAGTCTTGCATCGGATTCCATTGATGCCAAACTTATCATGGTAATAAGGGAGGGGGCGACATAAAATCTTGCTGTCGGAACATCCAAAACAAACTGCATAAACTGGTGAGTGCGAGTCTTAATTCCTCGCATTGACTTGGAACCGAAAGCCAGATCCAAACCTCAGAAATGAGGTATCTGAGGAAGGTGGTTGAAGTAACAAGAAGAGACATGGTACGCAACCAGACGATACGTCAAGGCCTTAAATCTTACCCCCTGCAGACCCAAGTAGAACAGTCCCAATTAAGATGGTTTGGCCATGTCTGCGGAATGGGAGAAGATCGGATATCACGACAAGCATGGGAAACAAAGAGCCAAGGATCCAGACCCCGAGGACGACCCAGAGTCCGCTGGGAGGACAACATTAGACAATCTTTGAAGGACCGAGGACTAGAATGAAACCAGGCCAGGAGGAAGACAGCCGATAGGATAGTCTGGCGCTCTCTCTTTCCACCTTCCACACCTTAAAAGGGGAACGACCCTTAAGTTAGGTAAGACTTGGAACCGAGCGAGTAGCGTAGTGTTAGTTTGCCATTTAGGATGCTAACGTCCGTCAATTCCCCAGTGATTTTAGCATTTGCAATGACGATCAATAAGGCGCAAAGGGACAATCTTTTTTGATCACGTAGGTGTTTTACTTTCTGAACCTGTTTTCGGACCCACAGCTTAACTATGTCGCCCTCAACCCAAGGCTGCGAAATCATGGGAAAAAAACGTGAAAGTTTTTGTTAAAAACCACTTTTTTTTAAATCAGGAACTCCGCCATTTGGCTCCGGATAGCCCGGATGAAAAAGGAGGAGGGCGGCCTGCATGGAGGCCGTAAGGAGGCAGCCCCTCCACCATGCAAAGGCACAACAGGCCAATCACCTGTTTGCTTTAAACCACGAATACGAGTAACACAAGAGAGAAAACCGGACTGATTCTAAAGGCGACGAACTGGAACGGACTACGGACTACGACTTAATGGAACATGGAACACAAGAAGTATAAATGGGAAGGAAGAGGAGCTGGTGGAAGAGATGAGGAAAGCAAAACTAGAAATCCTGGCTATAACGGAAACAAAGAAAAAAGGACAAGGAGTCATGGATCTCAATGGCAACACGGCTGCTCTACCTAAAGTGGTGTACCCATATCCGAAAGAGCTAAAGGGGTGTGTGGTTGGCATTGTGGCCCAAAATCAAAAAGATAGTATCAAGGGATGGAACTTTGTTCAGAGCGCATTATGGTTGTGAAACTAAAAGAAGGAGAAACCATAGTCAACCTGGTCATAGTGTATGGGCCAAATGAGGATGAGAGAGCAGAGGTCAAGGAGGAATTCTTCGAGCTGCTTCAAAGGACAGTGGATGACTGCCTAGATGAAGTTATCATGCTCGGAGATTTTAATGCCAGAGTTGGAAATGACCATGCTAGATGGGGTGGAGTTATCGGAAGATATGGAGAAGATACACTCAATGACAATGGAAAGCGACTCCTTAGATTCTGCAGTGAGCATAATCTGCTCATCACAAACACAAAGTTCCCCCATAAGCGCATACATGCATACACTAGATGTGAAACAACCAAGAATGAGAAGTCAGTGACCGACTATGCCATTGTTGGCAAAGCTTCATTCAACTATGTCCGAGATATGCAAGATGGAGGGGGCCAGGAGATTGGAAGTGATATCACTACCTGCTAACAATCAAAACGAAAACAACTGAAAAGAGTTGCTCGATCAGCCTAGGAACTGCTCCCAAATTCACGCAAGGAAACCAAGTAAAACGAGAGGCAGGAGAAATGAGCCAATTAGGGACATACAAGCTGAGAGGAGCCAAGAATTAAGACCAGCATATCCAGGGGCTTATTGCTTGCTGCGGTGAAGCAACACAGTAACAACCGGATAGACTTGGAAACCCTCGTGGATTAAATTCAAGGATATCATTAAGACGTGGCTGCAGAGCATGTGGTGAAGTCCTACGTAGAAAGAGGGGACACCTTGGTGGAAGAGGAAAGTTGAAGTCCTACTTGAAACCATAGCAGGACCCTTGCGTGGACAGAAAGTCTAAAGAGAAAAGTGGGCATCCTGGGAAACTATACTTTAGGAGCTAAAAACACTAACAGGACAAAATGGAAAAATATAGAGAATTTGACACTAGATATCAACGAAGTAAAGAACAAACGTTGCTAGCAGCAAAAACAGAAGTCCTGGGACGAAATTTGGAGAAAAAGCTAGAAAAAATAGATGCACAAGGAAAAACCAGGAAATTGTTCTATAAGACCCTAAAGAAACATTGAGGAAGGGAATAAAAACAATGCCCTCTCAAATTTATAAAGACAATGCAAGGCAAAATTGCTTTACTGACCCCGGAGGAAGTGAATGGAAAGATGGAAAGATTATTTCTTCAGAACATTCCTTGTGCTGGTGAGCAAAGGTCAAACATCAGAAATGATAACCACTAGCACCAGAAGAGGAAAACAATGGTGATGAAGATGACATAAAGTGGGAAACTGGAAGGCAGCACTGGAGGAAAGAAATCAAGATTGGGCAAAAGCAGCAGGGCAATGATGTTAATAACACCAAGAAATGTAAGTACATGGGAGAGCATTCAGAGCGTCTGTTACTCCTAAGGGTCCACCTACCAGGCAGCATGGGGTTGCAAAAACAAGACCATACCAAAGGATTGGAGATCGGTCATAACACCAATTTTCAAAAAAGGGTGTGAACAATCGACAGGTGTTGGAAACCCATTTAGAGGCATTTCATACCTTCTCAGATGTCACCTGGAAAAATCTGCTCTAGAATCCTAAGAGCAGAGACCTCGACGCCTAGCTGAGCCATCAATTGTGATGAGGTCCAGTGCGGATTCCGAGCAAACGAAGTACTCCAAGACCCTAATTTCACACTGAGTGGATAAGAGAGGATCATCTTTGTTTATAGTTCTGGTTTGACAGGGGTCCCCTTGGAGCAAACTTGTGGGGACTGTTTGGCAAGGAAGAATATTCCAGCACCTTTGATTTTATAGAGCTTCTACAAGTCTTGATGTGCGTTGACAGGTCTTGGTCAAATTGGGACACCCAGTAGTGATTCATGAGAGCTTCTACAAGGTCTTGCATTATGTGAGGACAGCAAACCATAAGTCAGAAGAGTTCAATACAAAGGTGTAAGAGACCAAGGTGATATTCCTATCACCTTAATACTACCTTTATGGACGTATGTCATCAAGATGTAAGGTGGAGGAGAAACAAGGAGCAAGTATTCAGTGTGGTACTGGAAAGATGAGACAGGTCTATATTTTTCAGAGCTGGCATTTCTGATGGATGTTGCCCTGATTGCTAAATCAGAGGCACATCTCCAATCCAAACTCTGCAATGTCTGGAAGGAAGAGCTGGAGAAGAGAGGGATGGTCATAAGCAGCTCTAAAACAAAATCCATGGTGATATCACGAGAAGAAAGAAGACATCAGATTAAGCTGGGAGAACAGGGGTCCTGGAAGAAGGTCGACACTGTTAAATACCTCGGTGAGCTATTATAGACCCGAAAGGGGACGGCATCAAAGATGAGTTGGACCACTACGAAATAAGCAGCAGCTGGGAGACTTTTTCAGGCCATAAATCGAGGATTCCTCAGCAAGAGAGAGGTTGGTAAGAAAACGAAGATGGCTGTATACCGCTCCACCTATGTCCCAGTCTTGACATATGGATGCGGTCATGGGCAATGACTACAACCCATAAAAGCCAGATCCAAACCTCAGAAATGAGGTATCTGAGGAAGGTGGTTGAAGTAACAAGAAGAGACATGGTACGCAACCAGACGATACGTCAAGGCCTAATAATGGCCACCCCCTACAGACCCAAGTAGACAACAGTCCCCAACTCAGAATGGTTTTGGCCATTCATTCTGCAGAATGGGAAGAAGAACGGGCTACCCAACTAGGCATGGGAAAACAAAAGAGCCAAGGATCCAGACCCCACGGACCCAGAGTCCGCTTGGGAAGAACAACATTAAGACAATCTTTGAGGACCGAGGGACTAGGAATCAGGCAATAGGCCAGGAGGAAGACAGCCGATAGAATAGTCTGTGTCTGGCGCTCTCACTGTGGATTCCAAACCTCTACACCTCACGGTAGAAGGGGAACGATCTAAGTAAGAGTAAGTTAAATCAGGGAAACATTATTTTGAAAACAAAGCCACGCACTTTTCACTTAAAAAATGTTGTCATCAAAATAACTTTTTATTGAACTAAAAAATATTTTTAAAATTATATTACAGCTTTTGATTTACTTCCGTCATTATGGAGGGTTATTGCTAGTTTGCAATATAAAATTTTTTCCGATGTATGTCGCTCCAATATGCACGCAATGCAAACGCAGAGAGGTAATTATCGTTAAAATTATCCCACTCCAAAGGACAAAACTATAATATCTATGGATTAACTCGGTGTAAAAATATTCTCCGTTGTTCTTACAAACTGAAACACGCCCATGGACGTCAACTTGCATTTGTGTTTTATAAGCTAAGTGGTCAGCTGAATGATGCATTAATCACTATATTTTGAAAATAAGTAAGACGATGATAAACGATGGGGTAAACGAAGATAGATAATTGCCTATAAAAAATTGACTATATAAAAAGTCACAATACTCTTTACCTTCTTAGCAAAGAAACCAGTAAATAGTTACTACACTCTTTGAATTTTTATCCCATGTAACCAATAAATAGTCATTAGACGCTTTACGTTCTTAGTCATGAAACATGCATTTGTGTAGTAGCCTCTTTTACCTTCTTTGCAAAGAATCCAGTAATTAGTTTACACTCTTTGAATTTTTTATCCCAATTGTAACCAATAATTAGATCGATAGTGGATTATAAGACATGCTATTTTGTGTAAATAAGTTTTAAGTAGCATGGTGGAGTTGATTCGGAAGATATGGAGAAATGATACTCTCAATGACAATGGAAATGCGTAAATAGACTCCTTAGATTCTGCAGTGAGCAGAATCTGATCATTACAAACACAAAAGTCACAAGCCCCCATAAGCGCATACATGCATACACTAGATGTGAACCAACCAAGAATGAGAAGTCAGTGATCGACTATGCCATTGTTCGGAGAAGCTCATTCAGATATGTCCGAGATGCAAGAGTCTGGAGGGGGCCAGAGATTGGAAGTGATCACTACCTGCTAACAATCAAACGAACAACTGAAAGAGTTGCTCAGCCTAGGAACTGCCCAACATCACGCAAGAAACCAAGTAAACGAGCAGGAAAAATGAGCATTAGGACCTACAAGCTGAGAGAGCCAGAAATTAAGACCAGATATCAGGGGCTTATTGCTACAGCAGTGAGCAACACAGAAGAACGACCTGATGACTTGGAAACCCTCTGGAATAAATTCAAGGATATCATAAAGACAGCTGCTGCAGAAGCATGCGGTGAAGTCCGACTTGGGAACCAGAGAAAGAGGACACCTTGGTGGACAGAGGAAGTCAAAGAGAAAATAAGAGAGAAGAAAATGGCATGGAAAACAATACTTAGGAGCTAAAAACACAACAGGACAAATGGAAAAATATAGAGATAACCAAATATGTGACACTCAGAACAGAAACAAAAAACAAAGTCCGAGCAGCAGAACACAAGACCTGGCAAAAATTTGGAGAAAAGCTAGAAAAAGATGCACAAGAAAACCAGAAATTGTTCTATAAGACCCTAAAGAACATGAGGAAAGAAAAACAATGCCCTCTCAAATTTATAAAGGACAAGCAAGGCAAATTGCTTACTGCCCCGAAGGAAGTAATGGAAAGATGGAAAGAATATTTCTCAGAACTCCTTGATGGTGAGCATGGTGAAGCATCAGAAATGATAACCACTAGCACAGAAGAGAAAACCAATGATGGTGAAGATGACATAAAGATGGAAGAACTGAGGGCAGCACTGGAGAAAATCAAGATGGGCAAAGCAGCAGGGCATGATGGTATAACACCAGAAATGGTTAAGTACATGGGAGCATCAGGCGACCTGTTACTCTTAAGGTCCTACAGGCAGCATGGTGCAACAAGACCATACCAAAGGATTGGGAGATTGCCATCATAACACCAATTTTCAAAAAAGGGTGACAATCGACAATGTGGAAACCATAGAGGCATATCCCTTCTCAGTGTCCCTGGTAAAATCTACTCTAGAATCCTAGAGCAGAGACTCCGACGCCTAGCTGAGCCACAATTGGATGAGGTCCAGTGCGGATTCCGAGCAAACCGAAGTACTCAAGACCTAATCTTCACACTCAGACAGCTGAGTGAAAAAGCCCTTGAGTATAAGAGTGAGATCCATCTTTGTTTCATAGATCTGGAAAAGGCGTTTGACAGGGTCCCTTGGAGCAAACTTTGGGACTGTTTGGCAAGGAAGAATATTCCAGCACCTCTGATTCATGCTATACAGAGCTTCTACAAGTCTTGCAGAAATTATGTGAGGACAGCAAACCATAAGTCAGAAGAGTTCAGGACCACCACTGGCGTAAGACAAGGTGATATCCTATCACCTTACCTCTTCATACTCCTTATGGACGATGTCATCAAGGCATGTAAGGAGAGAACAAGAAAGTATTCAGTGGGGTACTGGAAGATGAGACAGGTCTATATTTCAGAGCTGGCATTTGCTGATGATGTTGCCCTGATTGCTAAATCAGAGGCACATCTCCAATCCAACCTGCAAGTCTGGAAGGAAGAGCTGGAGAAGAGAGGGATGGTCATAAGCAGCTCTAAAACAAAATCCATGGTGATATCACGAGAAGAAAGAAGACATCAGATTAAGCTGGGAGAACAGGTCCTGGAGAAGGTCGACCACTTTAAATACCTCGGAGCTATTATAGACCGAAAGGGAGGCATCAAAGAAGATTTGGCCACTCGAAAAGCAGCAGCTGGGAGACTTTTTCAGGCCATAAATCGAGGATTCCTCAGCAAGAGAGAGGTTGGTAAGAAAACGAAGATGGCTGTATACCGCTCCACCTATGTCCCAGTCTTGATATATGGATGCGAGTCATGGGCAATGACTACAACCCATAAAAGCCAGATCCAAACCTCAGAAATGAGGTATCTGAGGAAGGTGGTTGAAGTAACAAGAAGAGACATGGTACGCAACCAGACGATACGTCAATGCCTAAAATGCCACCCCCCACAGACCCAAGTAGAACAGTCCCAACTAAGATGGTTTGGCCATGTCTGCAGAATGGGAGAAGATCGGCTACCACGACAAGCATGGGAAACAAAGAGCCAAGGATCCAGACCCCGAGGACGACCCAGAGTCCGCTGGGAAGACAACATTAGACAATCTTTGAAGGACCGAGGACTAGAATGGAACCAGGCCAGGAGGAAGACAGCCGATAGAATAGTCTGGCGCTCTCTCTTCCAAACCTCTACACCTCACGGTAGAAGGGGAACGACTAAGTAAGTAAGTAAGTTAAATCAGGGAACATTATTTGAAACAAATCCACGCACTTTCACAAAAAATGTTGTCATCAAATAACTTTTATATTGAACTAAAAAATATTTTTTAAATATATTACAGCTTTTGATTTACTTCCGTCATTATTGACGGGTTATTGCTAGTTGCAATATAAAATTTTCGAGGTATGTCTCAAATGCACGCAATGCAACGCAGACTGCGGGAGGTAATCGTTAAAATATCCCACTCCAATTAAGGACAAACTATAATATCTATGGATAACTCGGTGTAAATATTCTCCGTTTTTTTACAACTGAAACACGCCAAGACGTCAACTTGCAAGTGTGTTTAAAGAAGCAGTGGTCAGCTGAATGATGCATTAATCACTATATTTTGAAAATAAGTAAGACGATGATAAACGATGGGGTAAACGAAGATAGATAATGCTATAAAAATTGACTTTGAATTTTTATCCCATTGTAACCAAATAATATATAAAAAGTCACAATGCATTTGGTGAGTAAATTAGCCTTCTTTACCTTCTTAGCAAAGAAACCAGTAAATAGTTACTACACTCTTTGAATTTTTATCCCATGTAACCAATAAATAGTCATTAGACGCTTTACGTTCTTAGTCATGAAACATGCATTTGTGTAAATAGTCACAAGCCTCTTTACCTTCTTAGCAAAGAAACCAGTAATTAGTTACTACACTCTTTGAATTTTTATCCCATGTAACCAATAAATAGTCATTAGACGCTTTACGTTCTTAGTCATGAAACATGCATTTGTGTAAATAGTCACAAGCCTCTTTACCTTCTTAGCAAAGAAACCAGTAAATAGTTACTACACTCTTTGAATTTTTATCCCATGTAACCAATAAATAGTCATTAGACGCTTTCCCATGTAACCAATAAATAGTCATTAGACGCTTTACGTTCTTAGTCATGAAACATGCATTTGTGTAAATAGTCACAAGCCTCTTTACCTTCTTAGCAAAGAAACCAGTAAATAGTTACTACACTCTTTGAATTTTTATCCCATGTAACCAATAAATAGTCATTAGACGCTTTACGTTCTTAGTCATGAAACATGCATTGGTTTAAATAGTCACAAGCCTCTTTACCTTCTTAGCAAAGAAACCAGTAAATAGTTACTACACTCTTTGAATTTTTATCCCATGTAACCAATAAATAGTCATTAGACGCTTTACGTTCTTAGTCATGAAACATGCATTTGTGTAAATAGTCACAAGCCTCTTTACCTTCTTAGCAAAGAAACCAGTAATTAGTTACTACACTCTTTGAATTTTTATCCCATGTAACCAATAAATAGTCATTAGACGCTTTCATGAAACATGCATTTGTGTAAATAGTCACAAGCCTCTCTTAGCAAAGAAACCAGTAAATAGTTACTACAATCTTTGAATTTTTATCCCATGTAACCAATACATAGTCATTAGTGTAAATAGTCACAAGCCTCTTTACCTTCTTAGCAAAGAAACCAGTAAATAGTTACTACACTCTTTGAATTTTTATCCCATGTAACCAATAAATAGTCATTAGACGCTTTACGTTCTTAGTCATGAAACATGCATTTGTGTAAATAGTCACAAGCCTCTTTACCTTCTTAGCAAAGAAACCAGTAAATAGTTACTACACTCTCTTTGAATTTTTATCCCATGTAACCAATAAATAGTCATTAGACGCTTTACGTTCTTAGTCATGAAACATGCATTTGTGTAAATAGTCACAAGCCTCTTTACCTTCTTAGCAAAGAAACCAGTAAATAGTTACTACACTCTTTGAATTTTTATCCCATGTAACCAATAAATAGTCATTAGACGCTTTACGTTCTTAGTCATGAAACATGCATTTGTGTAAATAGTCACAAGCCTCTTTACCTTCTTAGCAAAGAAACCAGTAAATAGTTACTACACTCTTTGAATTTTTTATCCCATGTAACCAATAAATAGTCATTAGACGCTTTACGTTCTTAGTCATGAAACATGCATTTGTGTAAATAGTCACAAGCCTCTTTACCTTCTTAGCAAAGAAACCAGTAAATAGTTACTACACTCTTTGAATTTTTATCCCATGTAACCAATAAATAGTCATTAGACGCTTTACGTTCTTAGTCATGAAACATGCATTTGTGTAAATAGTCACAAGCCTCTTTACCTTCTTAGCAAAGAAACCAGTAAATAGTTACTACACTCTTTGAATTTTTATCCCATGTAACCAATAAATAGTCATTAGACGCTTTACGTTCTTAGTCATGAAACATGCATTTGTGTAAATAGTCACAAGCCTCTTTACCTTCTTAGCAAAGAAACCAGTAATTAGTTACTACACTCTTTGAATTTTTATCCCATGTAACCAATAAATAGTCATTAGACGCTTTACGTTCTTAGTCATGAAACATGCATTTGTGTAAATAGTCACAAGCCTCTTTACCTTCTTAGCAAAGAAACCAGTAAATAGTTACTACACTCTTTGAATTTTTATCCCATGTAACCAATAAATAGTCATTAGACGCTTTACGTTCTTAGTCATGAAACATGCATTTGTGTAAATAGTCACAAGCCCTCTTTACCTTCTTAGCAAAGAAACCAGTAAATAGTTACTACACTCTTTGAATTTTTATCCCATGTAACCAATAAATAGTCATTAGACGCTTTACGTTCTTAGTCATGAAACATGCATTTGTGTAAATAGTCACAAGCCTCTTTACCTTCTTAGCAAAGAAACCAGTAAATAGTTACTACACTCTTTGAATTTTTATCCCATGTAACCAATAAATAGTCATTAGACGCTTTACGTTCTTAGTCATGAAACATGCATTTGTGTAAATAGTCACAAGCCTCTTTACCTTCTTAGCAAAGAAACCAGTAAATAGTTACTACACTCTTTGAATTTTTATCCCATGTAACCAATAAATAGTCATTAGACGCTTTACGTTCTTAGTCATGAAACATGCATTTGTGTAAATAGTCACAAGCCTCTTTACCTTCTTAGCAAAGAAACCAGTAAAATACTCTTTATTTTTTTACTACACTCTTTAAATAGTCACAAGCCTCTTTACCTTCTTAGTAAAGAAACTATCCCATGTAACCAATAAATAGTCATTAGACGCTTTACGTTCTTAGTCATGAAACATGCATTTGTGTAAATAGTCACAAGCCTCTTTACCTTCTTAGCAAAGAAACCAGTAAATAGTTACTACACTCTTTGAATTTTTTATCCCATGTAACCAATAAATAGTCATTAGACGCTTCACGTTCTTTAGTCATGAAACATGCATTTGTGTAAATAGTCACAAGCCTCTTTACCTTCTTAGCAAAGAAACCAGTAAATAGTTACTACACTCTTTGAATTTTTATCCCATGTAACCAATAAATAGTCATTAGACGCTTTACGTTCTTAGTCATGAAACATGCATTTGTGTAAATAGTCACAAGCCTCTTTACCTTCTTAGCAAAGAAACCAGTAAATAGTTACTACAATCTTTTCCGTTTTATCCCATGTAACCAATAAATAGTCATTAGACGCTTTACGTTCTCAGTCATCATGCATTTGTGTAAATAGTCACAAGCCTCTTTACCTTCTTAGCAAAGAAACCAGTAAATAGTTACTACACTCTTTGAATTTTTATATCCCATGTAACCAATAAATAGTCATTAGACGCTTTACGTTCTTAGTCATGAAACATGCATTTGTGTAAATAGTCACAAGCCTCTTTACCTTCTTAGCAAAGAAACCAGTAAATAGTTACTACACTCTTTGAATTTTATCCCATGTAACCAATAAATAGTCATTAGACGCTTTACGTTCTTAGTCATGAAACATGCATTTGTGTAAATAGTCACAAGCCTCTTTACCTTCTTAGCAAAGAAACCAGTAAATAGTTACTACACTCTTTGAATTTTTTATCCCATGTAACCAATAAATAGTCATTAGACGCTTTACGTTCTTAGTCATGAAACATGCATTTGTGTAAATAGTCACAAGCCTCTTTACCTTCTTAGCAAAGAAACCAGTAAATAGTTACTACACTCTTTGAATTTTTATCCCATGTAACCAATAAATAGTCATTAGACGCTTTACGTTCTTAGTCATGAAACATGCATTTGTGTAAATAGTCACAGGCCTTCTTTACCTTTTAGCAATAAAATAGACCATTAAACGCTTTACGTCTTATATCTAAGAAATTTTTAAATAGTCCCACTACACTCTTTGAATTTTTATCCCATGTAACCAATAAATAGTCATTAGACGCTTTACGTTCTTAGTCATGAAACATGCATTTGTGTAAATAGTCACAAGCCTCTTTACCTTCTTAGCAAAGAAACCAGTAAATAGTTACTACACTCTTTGAATTTTTATCCCATGTAACCAATAAATAGTCATTAGACGCTTTACGTTCTTAGTCATGAAACATGCATTTGTGTAAATAGTCACAAGCCTCTTTACCTTCTTAGCAAAGAAACCAGTAAATAGTTACTACACTCTTTGAATTTTTATCCCATGTAACCAATAAATAGTCATTAGACGCTTTACGTTCTTAGTCATGAAACATGCATTTGTGTAAATAGTCACAAGCCTCTTTACCTTCTTAGCAAAGAAACCAGTAAATAGTTACTACACTCTTTGAATTTTTATCCCATGTAACCAATAAATAGTCATTAGACGCTTTACGTTCTTAGTCATGAAACATGCATTTGTGTAAATAGTCACAAGCCTCTTTACCTTCTTAGCAAAGAAACCAGTAAATAGTTACTACACTCTTTGAATTTTTTTATCCCATGTAACCAATAAATAGTCATTAGACGCTTTACGTTCTTAGTCATGAAACATGCATTTGTGTAAATAGTCACAAGCCTCTTTACCTTCTTAGCAAAGAAACCAGTAAATAGTTACTACACTCTTTGAATTTTTTCATCCCATGTAACCAATAAATAGTCATTAGACGCTTTACGTTCTTAGTCATGAAACATGCATTTGTGTAAAAGTCACAAGCCTCTTTACCCTTCTTAGCAAAGAAACCATAAATACTCTTTGAATTTTTATCCCATGTAACCAATAAATAGTCATTAGACGCTTTACGTTCTTAGTCATGAAACATGCATTTGTGTAAATAGTCACAAGCCTCTTTACCTTCTTAGCAAAGAAACCAGTAAATAGTTACTACACTCTTTGAATTTTTATCCCATGTAACCAATAAATAGTCATTAGACGCTTTACGTTCTTAGTCATGAAACATGCATTTGTGTAAATAGTCACAAGCCTCTTTACCTTCTTAGCAAAGAAACCAGTAAATAGTTACTACACTCTTTGAATTTTTATCCCATGTAACCAATAAATAGTCATTAGACGCTTTACGTTCTTAGTCATGAAACATGCATTTGTGTAAATAGTCACAAGCCTCTTTACCTTCTTAGCAAAGAAACCAGTAAATAGTTACTACACTCTTTGAATTTTTATCCCATGTAACCAATAAATAGTCATTAGACGCTTTACGTTCTTAGTCATGAAACATGCATTTGTGTAAATAGTCACAAGCCTCTTTACCTTCTTAGCAAAGAAACCAGTATAATTAGTTACTACACATCTTTGATAATTTTTATCCCATGTAACCAATAAATAGTCATTAGACGCTTTACGTTCTCAGTCATCATGCATTTGTGTAAATAGTCACAAGCCTCTTTACCTTCTTAGCAAAGAAACCAGTAAATAGTTACTACACTCTTTGCCTTGTTAGCCATGTAACCAATAAATAGTCATTAGACGCTTTACGCTCATAGTCATGAAACAAGTAAATAGTAACTAGACTCTCTATACTCTTTCTTAAATCGTCTAGACTCCACCGTTCTTACCATCATTTTTATAGTCACAAACCTTCTTAGGCAAAGAACAAGTAAAAGTAACTAGACTCTTACCTTCTTAACCATGAAACCAGTAAACTCAATCACTAGACTCATTGTATGAAATTACTTCTTAGTTTACTAGCTTTTGAATTTTTTATCCCATGAAAGCAGTACATAGCAAAATACTACCCCCATTCTAATCAATAAATAGTCATTAGACCTTTTACTTCTTAGCCATTGAAACCAGTGTAAACTAACACTCACTAGAATCTCTACAATCTTAGCCATGAAACCAGTAAATCGTCACTAGACTCTCTACCTACTTAGTTAAGAAACAAGTAAATCGTCACTAGACTCCTCTACCTTCTTAACCATGTGTCGTGTGGTGAGTCACTGGGGCAACTACGACAGTAGTTTTTGCCAGGAATAGTCTATGAGATATTAGATATAAGGTCTCTAGAAATTGGCTCGTTAAGAAAGAAAAAAGACCTATTCGAGATAGGGACAAGAAGACAGGAATGCGAATGCTTTCCACTAGACAGTGTTTTCTAATTAATTATGGAAAGAGTTCTTTTTCCCCACAACCTTAGCTTCTGCCCTTAGATCCCGTAAAGAAAAAGCCCCCAACCTCATCTGAGTAGAGAAAGGTTCCTATAGGTGAATATGTAACACCGACAGCACGAGTGATACATTAACAAACTAGATAATGATCAAACGATCGTTGGGTTTATTAATGAAATATCCACACATATAGGGTTAGTAATGGTTAGAACGTGATGATGGTGAAAGACGATTCACACAAAACACACAGATGAGATAATAAAATTACAGTTAATTAAGTAATAGTTAATTACCGGGTTTGAGCAGAATGAACCTGGTGTAAAGTGGAAATGAACTACGGTCTACGCGAAATCTCAGGTTATTACTAAATGATGATGTGATATGAAACGTGTTACCAAAATGGTGAGTACTCTACACAGTCCATGTGTCTCTCAAATGCTTCTCCTAGATATAGCGCGGCTCCTAAATGATGGTGATATTCACATGTATGCATAAAATGTCCCAAGTTGTTAAACAAGTTGTTATACGTTATGTCGAGTGGGGTATCTCTAAGCCGAGGACGTTCTGATGAATACTGTTGTCGTACGGAGAACGCTGGCGAGATATATATGTATATTCCTTCACTGTTTGAGTATATCTCTGTAGTGTTGATCAACAGTTAATAGCTGTCATATGAACAAAAGGTCTGTTGTCTAATCTCCTGAGGGTACTGGCCAGACTGGATATCTTCACGAATCGGTAGTGATATGTAGACTCATAACCTTGCATATGTAGTCGTGATTCATAAAATATATATATATAGTCTGCTTCATAGAATGCGCTTAAGAGGGTGTTGCCCTTGCTATAAATATGCGATTCCTCTTTTGAGCTCTTTGCTTGACTTCAGATAATAATGATCTTTCGAGTGATTTGAATTTATGATGACTCTGTATTGAACTTGTGATAACTCTGTATTGAACTTGTGATAACTCTGTATTGAACTTGTGATAACTCTGTATTGAACTTGTGATAACTCTGTATTGAACTTGTGAGCAAGCAGTATATGGTGACGAAAAATGCTGCGTCCACCTTCTGACTTGTGGGTGAGACAATATTCCTTTTTAATTGAGGAATGAAAGATGTCCTATGGCGAATTCTGTTAGCCAAATGTCCGTTTTTGATAACTTATTTCTGGTTAGACGTCAGACACGTTGCGTGTAGACTCAGACTTCTGATGAACTGAAGACACACAAAAGTCTTCGTAAGTTTTCCACATTTAACATCACTGGTTGACTTGCATTTAAACTACTGCTCATTATTCATCTCTCTCTCTCTCTGAGTTCAATTCTAATGATGTTAAATATCTTGTGCATGAGAGTGTGTGCGCATGGGAGACTGTGATGATGATGAAGGTGACGTATGAACTATTAATTACCTCCTATCATCCTATCATCTTCTAGGAAAATCTTCTGATTTTATTAATCAGTTATGCCAAGAATTATTTGAAACTTTATCTTCCGCACATTTTAGCTGTGAGGTTAAAATAAACAAAAATAAGAAAATGTATTAATAAGTATAAGATCTACTAACCTTCTTTTCCCTTCGCAAAACCCTTTAAGAACACAATTAATCACAGAACTGAATTATCATCCACTCTGAATAAACACGTGTATTAGGCTAGGCGTTTTTGGGATTAATCTCTTCCTCACAAGGTAAAAAACTGGACTCCTTCCTCTTGCAAGCTACGCAGTAGATTATATTTCTGCCAGTCCAATATGGGTTTCTTGTACAGCTCCGCCCATACCAACCAATCATTAATGGCCCCTCTGGTCACTCATTCACAGGATCGCTCTTGTCCCCTGTCAGTCCAAACGTGGGTGTGGTTTGACCTCTGATTATTTATTGTTCACCTGGCCAAGGTGGGTGTCCAATGTGGTAAACCAACGATTGTCTGAACAGCGGCCGACCTAAGATAACACCATTACAGCATGAGACGTTTTCCCCTGGCCAATATGGGCGTCCAATGTGGTGTCACAGAAATTACAGCATGCCCAGATGTTTGATTAGGATGACCAGATGTGTTTTCACCAGATTTATCACGATGCAATGTGGGCTTCAAACGATAATGTCAGGCATGGGGACTCAATCAAAGGACTTTTATTTCCCCCGATGAAAGAACAAATGTGGTTCTCTAGATACCGGTCGCGAGTAATCACAACGATGAAATAGCAAATGTGGGTCGCAAATATGGGATGAAAGAGCAAATGTCGGAGAAAATACAATATGAAAAATGTAGGAAAAGATGGAGCAAGAAGGCCTTTGTGCTCGTTTATCACAATAGCCCCTCCTCAAGTGTGATGTCAATCGAACTCAGGAGAGCTTAGCCTTCTTGCTCGGGATTCCTTAATCCTTTTCCTCAGCTTCATTTTTCTCTCCGGTTTTTACCCTTTCCTCTACTTGTCTGTGCTCTCCGTCCTGCCTCATAGGATGACGGCTTAAAAAATCCGCTCCTACGTAATGTTTTCCTTGGATATAGTCCACTTGGAACGTGTAAGGTTGTAGAACAAGCGACCACCTCATCAGTCTAGCATTCAAATTCTTTGAATTGGCGAGGAAGGTCAGAGGTTGGTGATCACTCTGGATTGTAAATTTCCTTCC
Source organism: Oreohelix idahoensis (assembly GCA_024509875.1). Taxonomy (NCBI): domain Eukaryota; kingdom Metazoa; phylum Mollusca; class Gastropoda; order Stylommatophora; family Oreohelicidae; genus Oreohelix; species Oreohelix idahoensis. The sequence continues at coordinate 26,176 of JAMPIV010014730.1, forward strand.
GTACAGGTATGCTTGAAATTTTTGTATTCCGCAGACGAGGGACAAACATTCCTTTTCGATTGTGGAATAGTTTTGTTCTGCTCGGTTTAACTTCCGACTCGTATATGCGACCGGAAATAGATTTGGTGGGCTTCTGTCATCTGACTGCAGTAATGTAGCCCCGATTCCAATGTTACTGGCATCTGTGCGCAAGAGGAATTTTCTAGTTAAATCCGGAAGCCGTAAAATAGGTTTTGTGGTGAGTTTCTCTTTTAAGAGTGCATATGCATGTTCACATTCTGCTGACCATGTCACTTTATCTGGGTTTCCTTTCTTGGTTAGCGATGTAAGCGGCGCACAGAGGCTATTAAAATCCTTTATATATCTGTGGTAGAATCCACAGAGAGATACAAATGACCGGACATCCCTTTTTGTGGACGGTCTCGGTGCATTTCTCAGCTTCTTAACGTTTTGAGTCTCGGGGAACATGGTCCCATGGGATATAGTATGTCCTAGGAACTCTAGCTGTTCACACCCAATTTGACATTTGGTTGGGCGGGCGGTTAGTCCCGCTTCTCTGAGTCTGTTAAACAGCAAGGATAGCGCTGATATATGTTCTTCAAACGATTCAGTAGCTACTAGGATATCATCCATAAAATTGCTGATGGCGGGATGATTCAAAGGATCCAATAACTTTCGCATCATCCTTGTGAAGACACTAGGAGCATTGTTCAGTCCAAATGGCATCACATTAAACTCGAAGTGTCCATCTGGAGTACTGAAGGCTAACAGGTTCCTCACCTCAGCTTTTACAGGTATTTGATAGTACCCTTTACTGAGGTCGATCTTTGAAAAATAGCGAGCCCTGCTCATCTTAGTAAATAGCTGGTTCTGGTCCGGTAACGGTTCTGGCTGGAACTGTGTTAACGCATTCAGCTGTCGGTAGTCGATGCACAGGCGGTGTTCTCCACTGGGTTTGCGTAACAGCACCACTCCCGCACTGTAAGGGGACTCCGACTTCGAAATTATGCCTTCCTTAAGTAAGTAATCAATTTCTTGCTTTAATGCCGTCGCCTTGGCATACGGAATTGGATAGGTTCTCATTCGGACGGGCGTAGGATCCGTGACTTCCATGTCAAACTCCATCAGGTTTGTCCGGCCCGGTTTGTCTGTCAGAGAGTCGGCGTGGTTTTCCATCAATCTCCTTACTTTTTCTTGCTGGGCTTCCGTTAAGGTGGAGCTTTTTTTCACATCTAAATGTGATTCCTCCTGTATCACCGGGTACTCTACGGATGATAATGGCTCTTCTTCCATTTGCGTAGCAATGGCCATAGTCATGAAGTGCGCTGGTTCGGCAGGGGCTCGCTCGTAAAACTTCTTAAGTAGATTTAAGTGATAAATTTTCTGCTTTCCGTTCACGGCGATTTTATAGTTGGTGCGAGAAATCTTTTCCACCACTTTGTAGGGTCCCCTCCAGCAAATCTGCAATTTATTACTGCTACTTGGCAGAAGAAGTAGCACCTTCTCTCCTACGGCTAGTTCTCGGTCCTTCGCATTGCGATTGTAATATTTGGCATGTTTCCGCCTAGCCTCCCGTACTTTCACTGTAGCTAATTCCCAGCCAGTCTTCAAGCGCTGTTTCAAGTCTGTGACGTACTGGAAGGCTGATGGGACAGTGTCGTCTGCCTTGGCATCTGTCCATGTTCTTAGTAATGCTTCTAATGGACCTTTAATAGGTCTTCCGAAGAGAATGTGGCCGGAGGAACTCCAGTTGACGCATGCGGTACTTCCCTATAAGCAAATAATGCGGCAGGAAGATACTGATCCCAAGTTTCTGGCTTCTCCTGTGCCAACTTCCGAAGAATAGAGGTGAGCGTCCCGTTAAACCGCTCTACTTGCCCGTTACTTTGGGGATGATAGGGCGAAGTATGGATATGCCTAGTCTTGAATATTCTAAGCACCTCCTCTGTCAACTTGCCTCTAAATTGTGACCCGTTGTCTGTGAGAATTTCATGCGGGAAGCCCAATCTAGTAAAGATATTCAGTAAAGCGTCAGCTACATGCACTGAGTCGCATGCTGGCATGGCTATGGCTTCGCCCCACATGGAACAGGTGTCCACTAAGGTAAGGATATGGGAGTTCCTCTTCTTAGTTCTCAGCAGAGGTCCAATTATATCCACGGCCACTCTTTCAAATGGGGTGCCCAAGATTGGCATCTCCCCAATGGTCGCGGGTGCCGTCCAGTGTTTTGGTGCAACTTTCTGGCACTGAGGACAAGACTTGACGAAACGTTCAATGTCGCCGGTGATCCCTGGCCAATAATAGTGGCAGGCGATCCTTTGAGTCGTGGCGCTCATTCCCATGTGTCCACTAAATGGGATAGAGTGGCTCATCTCAAGCACTTGGTTCCTATAGGTTGCAGGAACTACTAATTGGCTGTGTTCCTGTCCTTCAATTCCAGCTCGGCGATACATCAATCCATTTTTCATAAAGAAGTCTCCCTTGGTAGGTGGGTTGTGTGTCCTAGGTAATTTTTTAAAACAGGGCGCCAGTGAGGAATCTTCCATTTGGGCCCTCTTCAATTCCTCGGGGAGGATATTGGTAGGAGGTTCCTGCTCTGCGTCTTTTTTTTTGACTGTCCTCTAGTCTGTACGGCCGCTATGACTAGTGGTTGAGTAGGTTCTCCAAGGAACACATATCTACATCCCAAGATTAAAGAGTAGATTGGTTCTTCCATTATAGCTGCACGAATCTCTCCTGTCACATAACGAGATTCCACTCTGATAAGTGCAATTGGCAGTGTCATGGGTGCAACATCCTTCGTCGGACCTTGGATGTCGACACTCTCTTCTGTTATCTGGTCAGGAGTGACAAGAGATGCCCTGACCACCGCATCGAAAGCAAGTCCTGTGTCATAAAGGCACTCCACAGATAGTCCGTTTACTAGGACTGATTCGATGACGGGAGGATGAGAAACGTTTCCGGTCCTCTGCTCCTTCCGGGGTGACGATTTTGTCTGCAGACAGGCAGCATGTTGGGGAGGAGGTCTGCGCTTGCACTCATTAGTGTTGTGATTGTTCAAGCGACAGTACTTGCACCATTTATCTCCCTGTCTCTGGTGTGGCGCAGCATTTTTCTTGTTTTGCTCTTTGTAGTTATCTTGTTTTGCGTGCTGTTTATGCGAGATGTGTGGTCCTTTGCTTTGTTGGTCTGGTTGGGAGCGAGCAGGTTGCTTTGGCGCCTGATCCGAAAACTTCTTTCTGGCTCCTTGAGACTCCATGAGAGCATTTTTGGAATCGCTCTGCCAGTGTAAGAATATTTTCTAACCGGTCAGCGCCGTTTTCAGTGAGAAATCTACGCATTTCCACCGACATAGACTCTTTTAGTTGCTCTATCATAATCAGCTCTTTCAACCCGTCATAGTTCTCGGTAAAGTTTCCCAGTGTACACCACTTCACTAAGTTGTCTTCAATACGGGCTGCGAACTGTGAGAAAGTCTCTCCGGCCTCCTTCCTAGAACCTCGAAATTTTTTCCGGTAAGCCTCTGAATGAACCTCGTACCTCACCAAGAGAGCTTTTTTCAATGCCTGATAGTCATCTTGCTCTCCGGCCGGAAGTTTATTAAAAACTTCGTAGGCGGCTCCTCTTAGGCCCTGGGAAAGTTTCAAGTTCCACTTCCGTTCTTCAAGTCCAAACCCTGTTGCAAAGCGTTCAAAGCGGTCTAAAAAGGCGTCCATGGTATCGTTCCTTTCTGAAAATGGTTCCAGCGGAAAGTTCAGGGCATTGGGTGGTGCAGGTTGCGAAGTAGACACACCATCTCAGTGGGGTGAGTACCTCCATCAAAGTTGGAAGCCGCTGCACTTTTTTGCCAGCTCTATCTGATTGGTCTGTCCCTGGATTTCCAGTTGCTTCATGTTAAGTGCATGCTCTGCTGCTTCTTTCCGCTCCGCTGCTTCTGCTGCGGCTTTCCGCTCCGCTGCTTCTGCTGCGGCTTTCCGCTCCGCTGCTTCTGCTGCGGCTTTCCGCTCCGCTGCTTCTGCTGCGGCCTTCTCCTTCTCCATTGCAAGTTTCTGCACTTCCATCTCTCTTGCATGGAGTTTATCAGTCTCCTCACTCACAAATTTCATCAGGTCTTTTCCACTTAACCCGTATTCACGCCCTGCCTCCATTAAACTAGTTCTAATTTTTGCAGCATCTGCCATGATATGCAGTACGGGTTCGCGAAGGGAAAAATTTGCAGTGACCTCCAAACAAATTGTTTAGACTCGCACGAGTAATTATCTCTTTAAAACCAGCTAGGTTTAAATTAGTAATCAAGTTCAAATAGTTCTTAAAAATCACTCACTCAGCGTATTCTGAAAAATTATATAACAGATTATCTCGAAGTTTTCTATGAAAAATTTGCTAAATATTTATGATAAAAATTTTCCCAGCCGTTACAGAAAAAGATTTTTTAAAATCAGTTCCCTACAGTATCTTCTGTTCTCAAAAAGTGCTTACTCTGTCCGTTTGATACTCAATTTAAAAAGTATCACTCGTGCTTTGGTGATATAAATTATCCCCCCAATGAAATAGACAAATTATAGTAAGAGTCAGTCTAGAAGGTAATCCCTCAAAATGCCAACAAATTTTGCAATTATCGCAACTGTATAGCAGGGATGAAAATGTGATTTATCACCCTTCTAAGTCCGGGTTCACTAATCCCAAGACGAGCCCCCAATTGTCATGTGGTGAGTCACTGGGGACACTACGACAGTAGTTTTTGCCAGGAATAGTCTATGAGATATTAGATATAAGGTCTCTAGAAATTGGCTCGTTAAGAAAGAAAAAAAGACCTATTCGAGATAGGGACAAGAAGACAGGACTGCGAATGCTTTCCACTAGACAGTGTTTTCTAATTAATTATGGAAAGAGTTCTTTTTCCCCACGACCTTAGCTTCTGCCCTTAGATCCTGTAAAGAAAAAGCCCCCAACCTCATCTGAGTAGAGAAAGGTTCATGTAGGTGAATATGTAACACCGACAGCACGAGTGATACATTAACAAACTAGATAATGATCAAACGATCGTTGGGTTTATTAATGAAATATCCACACATATAGGGTTAGTAATGGTTAGAACGTGATGATGGTGAAAGACGATTCACACAAAACACACAGATGAGATAATAAAATTGCAGTTAATTAAGTAATAGTTAATTAAGAATGAACTGGTGTAAAGTGAAATGATGATGTGTTATGATACGTGTTACCAAAATGGTGAGTACTCTATACAGTCCATGTGTCTCTAAATGCTTCTCCTAGATATGAGGATTCACATGTATGCATAAAATGTCCCAAGTTGTTATACGTTATGTCGAGTGGGGTATCTCTAAGCCGAGGACGTTCTGATGAATACTGTTGTCGTACGGAGAACGCTGGCGAGATATCTATGTATATTCCTTCACTGTTTGAGTATATCTCTGTAGTGTTGATCAACAGTTAATAGCTGTCATATGAACAAAAGGTCTGTTGTCTAATCTCCTGAGGGTATTGGCCAGACTGGATATCTTCACGAATCGGTAGTGATATGTAGACTCATAACCTTGCATATGTAGTCGTGATTCATAAAATATATATATATAGTCTGCTTCATAGAATGCGCTTAAGAGGGTGTTGCCCTTGCTATAAATATGCGATTCCTCTTTTGAGCTCTTTTGCTTGACTTCAGATAATAATGATCTTTCGAGTGATTTGACTTTATGATGACTCTGTATTGAACTTGTGATAACTCTGTATTGAACTTGTGATAACTCTGTATTGAACTTGTGATAACTCTGTATTGAACTTGTGATAACTCTGTATTGAACTTGTGAGCAAGCAGTATATGGTGACGAAAAATGCTGCGTCCACCTTCTGACTTGTGGGTGAGACAATATTCCTTTTTTAATTGAGGAATGAAAGATGTCCTATGGCGAATTCTGCTAGCCAAATGTCCGTTTTTGATAACTTATTTCTGGTTAGACGTCAGACACGTTGCGTGTAGACTCAGACTTCTGATGAACTGAAGACACACAAAAGTCTTCGTAAGTTTTTCACATTTAACATCACTGGTTGACTTGCATTTAAACTACTGCTCATTATTCATCTCTCTCTCTCTCTGAGTTCAATTCTAATGATGTTAAATATCTTGTGCATGAGAGTGTGTGCGCATGGGAGACTGTGATGATGATGAAGGTGACGTATGAACTATTAATTACCTCCTATCATCCTATCATCTTCTAGGAAAATCTTCTGATTTTATTAATCAGTTATGCCAAGAATTATTTGAAACTTTATCTTCCGCACATTTTAGCTGTGAGGTTAAAATAAACAAAAATAAGAAAATGTATTAATAAGTATAAGATCTACTAACCTTCTTTTCCCTTCGCAAAATCCTTTAAGAACACAATTAATCACAGAACTGAATTATCATCCACTCTGAATAAACACGTGTATTAGGCTAGGCGTTTTTGGGATTAATCTCTTCCTCACAAGGTAAAAAACTGGACTCCTTCCTCTTGCAAGCTACACAGTAGATTATATTTTTGCCAGTCCAATATGGGTTTCTTGTACAGCTCCGCCCATACCAACCAATCATTAATGGCCCCTCTGGTCACTCATTCACAGGATCGCTCTTGTCCCCTGTCAGTCCAAACGTGGGTGTGGTTTGACCTCTGATTATTTATTGTTCACCTGGCCAAGGTGGGTGTCCAATGTGGTAAACCAACGATTGTCTGAACAGCGGCCGACCTAAGATAACACCATTACAGCATGAGACGTTTTCCCCTGGCCAATATGGGCGTCCAATGTGGTGTCACAGAAATTACAGCATGCCCAGATGTTTGATTAGGATGACCAGATGTGTTTTCACCAGATTTATCACGATGCAATGTGGGCTTCAAACGATAATGTCAGGCATGGGGACTCAATCAAAGGACTTTTATTTCCCCCGATGAAAGAACAAATGTGGTTCTCTAGATACCGGTCGCGAGTAATCACAACGATGAAATAGCAAATGTGGGTCGCAAATATGGGATGAAAGAGCGAATGTCAGAGAAAATACAATATGAAAAATGTAGGAAAAGATGGAGCAAGAAGGCCTTTGCGCTCGTTTATCACACCATGAAACCAGTAAATCGTCACTTGACTTTCTACCTTCCTAGCCATAAAACCAGGAAATAGTTGTGACGAAATGGACGACCTCTATCGATCTTTGGTTCTCTCCGGCAGCATCGGTACTTTTGTGTACTGATTTTTATTATGTGCTGTCAATTATCGCACTTTTCTTTCTTTCTTTCTTTCTTTCTTTCTTTCTTTCTTTCTTTCTTTCTTTCTTTCTTTCTTTCTTTCTTTCTTTCTTTCTTTCTTTCTTTGTCTGCTAAGTAGCAGATACTTGATTTTATCAAATCACCCTGTAGGTGATAAATATCACATTTGCAAGGAGTGCTAACTAGATTTTTGGTTATAGGCGCGGCAGATTAACACGTACCTCGGTCAGTACTATAGGCTTAAATCTCCGATAAGACACGGAGTTTGCGTACTCATACGACAGATAACGAGATTACTGTCTGTGTGACACCTGTGGGCAGACAAGTGTGATATAATCGTTTCCGGTCACTTGGTTAAAAATAATCATGATTTTATTACATTTTAGACAATATGAGTCTACAAATGTGTTTGTGAGAGTGTGTGCAAGACATCATATTACCATATATGGGAGACGTGACCTTTTGCAAAATTTTTCCACGTAGGAAATATTTTGAAAGTGCCACACCCGACCTGTTTGAAATGATTGGATCTGTCTGATTAGATTCATAACAACAATGAGGGGGAATAAAGCCTGACCATTTCGCAGTTTTGTCTCACTGTGAATTTCAAGCTCGCCAAGACACCAGACCTCGCCAGAGTGAAGAATAGATTCATAGTTCCTATTTGTTAACCGGACATTTTATTGGAGAACCAGATAAGACTTACAAAAGTACAGGAAATCTCTTTCAAATTTTAGTAAGGAACCCAGGGACTAGGAAACTGAAGAAACACAGAGGGGGACATCTATTGTAAAACTTAAGACACCCCAAACGCGTGTAAGAGAACAATTCGTTTCTTTTATTCATCTGAGCAAACAAGTCTGTAGCCAGGATTGGCGTAAGTTGTGATTTACATTTCATATTCTATTACTAACATGTGAACTAACAGATATATATGTATATATTACCAAGTGAAGTTTAATGTGTGAAACTCGCTATTGGATGTCAAAGTCATTTGGGGCTGGCAACCTCAGTATCTAGAATGATGATTCATGAACCACCACTGCAAGGGCTAGTGATTGCTTTATTGATAGTTTCGTAAAGAGAACTAAAAGCATAAAGTAGTTCCAGGTTCCCTATGGAGCAGGGAGGGAAAGATGAAAGAAATGATGTACATTCTCAGTAAAATACTTACATTTTCAAAGCAGTGTAAATGTCCCTATAAACATATTCACTTTAAAACTAATGTAAGTTTTCAAGCTTTAAACAAGTGTAAATGTCTATGTGACAATATTAATTTTAAATCAATAGAAGTTTCAAACTTTTTCATAAGTGTAAATGTAGATGAAACATAAATGAATTTATATTGTGAACACTTTTCAAACAGTGGAGATGTAAATGTAAAACATACTATATCTGTACGTTTAACCTGTTCATTTAAATGTAATGTAAAGCTAAAGCTATTCAGTTTAAATGTAAAGGAAGTTTTATCCAGAGGGATTAAAATTAATTCTCACCGAGGGTAAATTCTGATATGGGATGGTAGAATAGAAAGGGGAAAGGGGGGGGGGGGGGCCACATATATGTGTCGGAAAAAACAAACGCCATACTCAGAAGAGCGTTTCGTTTTCTATTTCTATTACCAGTTATTGGTGGTACCAGCAGAAAGTACAATCACTGGAACCAAGTGAAGGTAGAAGTGGACTAACGTTTTGCGAGACGCCATCATAAGAGGGTCTTATAGACAGATGCAGAACCAACGTAGCCATTACTCCTTGGACGTTCTGGGAACGTGCGGCGCCTGAACTTTGACCAGAGACGAGCAAGAGCAGAGTGAAAGGAACTGACCCAACGGGAGAAGAAACTACCATTGGCAGCTAAGTGAAAATATCCGCTGCCAAAAGTGACCTCCTTTATTCAGTTAAATCCCATCCAAGTGATGAAAATCCTTTTCATAAATATTCAAATTATTTTCCAACTGTTAACATTTAAAGTGATTATTAAATTTTGTTATTTGTAATGTTACAAATTTAACTTCGATTCAATTCTTTTAAATGTACTACATGTTTGTCTCAGTCAAAGTTACTAAACACACACTCTAAACAGAGCTATATATATTACAATTACGAGGGGCATTCAGAAAGTAATGCACCACATCGTTTTTCTCAGCTAATAATATAGATAGAAGCATGAAATTTTGCACACTTCAAATATGGCATGTGCCAATTGTGTGCACCAAATTGCACCGCAACCGGCCAAATAATACGGCTGCCCTAAACCGTTGAAATGGAGCGTGTTAGCAACATGCGTTATAAGCAGTGAATTGTGATAGAATTTCTCGTTGCAGAGAAGGAAATTGTTGTGAACATTCACAAGCGTCTATGTGATGTGTATGGAAATTTTGCAGTCGACAGGAGTACAGTCAGTCGCTGGGTTCAGAGAAGCAAAGAATCAGGAAGTGGAGATACGGAGCTGCTTGATCAGCCTCGCTGTGGACGTCCTGCCACAGCCACCAACGCAGAAATCTTGAAATGCGCTGAGGGCATTATTCTTACTGATAGGCGAATCACTACTCAACAATTGGCCTGACAGCTGTCAGTCAGCATTGGTAGTGCAAATGCAGTTATAAATACTCTCAGATTTTCTAAGGTTTGCGCAAGATGGGTTCCTCGAAGTCTCACAAATGACCACCGATTGCAAAGGAAAGCAATTTCTTCTGGTCATTTGTGAGACTTCGAGGAACCCATCTTGCGCAAACCTTAGAAAATCTGAGAGTTTTTCTAACTGCATTTGCACTACCAATGCTGACTGACAGCTGTAAGGCCTTGCAAAATTTCCATACACATCACAAAGACGCTTGTGAATGTTCACAACAGTTTCCTTCTCTGCAACGAGAAATTCTATCACAATTCACTGCTTATAACGCATGTTGCTAACACGCTCCATTTCAACGGTTTAGGGCAGCCGTATTATTTGGCCGGTTGCGGTGCAATTTGGTGCACACAATTGGCACATGCCATATTTGAAGTGTGCAAAATTTCATGCTTCTATCTTTATTATTAGCTGAGAAAAACGATGTGGTGCATTACTTTCTGAATGCCCCTCGTATTATTCCACTGATTAACTCAGCGGTGGAGGCTTAACAAGCTATAATAAACCATTGCTAAATTCTTCATAAAAGTGTCGGCAGATTATAGAATTAACGTGCTTAGCGACAGCCAGCATTGTTTTCGCTCATCTGAATATCTTATGAAGACTCCCATGTGATAGAAGCTTTACTACTCTTCTATCGACATTTATGCCAAGAGTTATCTTGTGTAAAGATAGACTCCATTGAAGCCTATAATAGATACTCTTGAGTTTTGGCCACTGTTGGACCACTACTGCAAAGCAGGGGAGGCAATACTGTCACAATAGTCCCTAGACTCTCTACCTTCTTAGCCATGAAATCCGTAAATCTTCACTAGACTCTCCCTACCTTCCTAACCATGAAACCAGTAAATAGTCACTAGACTATCTACCTTCTTAGCCATGAAACCAGTAAATCTTCAATATACTGTCTACCTTCTTAGCCATGAAACCAGTAAATAGTCACTGGACTCTCTACCTTCTTAGCCACGAACCAGTAAATCTTCACTAGACTCTCTACCTTCTTAGCCATGAAAACATTAAATAGTCACTAGACTTTCTACCGTCCTAGCCATGAAACCAGTAAATCTTCACTATACTCTCTATCTTCTTAGCCGTGAATTCAGTGAATCGTCACAAGACTCTGTACCTTCTTAGCCATGATACCAGTAAATAGTCACACGACTCTTTATCTTCTTAGCCATGAAACTAGTAAATCGTCACTAGACTCTTTACCTTCTTAGCCATGAAACCAGAAACAGTCATTAGGCGCTATTCCTTCTTCGGCATGAAACCAGTAAATAGTCACATGACTTTACCTTCATAACCATGAAACCTGTAAACAATCATTAGACGCTATACCTTCTTAGCCATGAAACCTGTAAAAAGTAATAAGACTCTCTACCTCCCTAGCCACGAAACCAGTAAAACGTCATTAGAAGCTATACCTTCTGTCACGGATTGCATTCTGTGATAAAATTAACCGTGATACAACGTTAAAATATCTCCAAAGATAAAATGTAGGGATAAAAACTAATGCGTAAGCTACTAGCAGACATGATCGCCCACGCCACGGGTCACCACCCGCCATGGAAACTAACTTGTTAGACGTGAAGGCAAAATGTTTACCCTTGGAACGGGATGAGAACGGAGATCAAAAGAAAAAAATATGACTGAACATGTGCTTGAAACTAGCAAGGCTAAAAAGACGCAATTGGTGGGGAGAGAAAAAAAATTCACGTCCCCAAGTTGACACAAGGTAAAGAAATCGACAAAAGGGACCTTAGCTATTATACGCAACAGTCATTTCTTGGACGCTTTTGCGATAACTTGGTCCGTTTATTTGAATTCAGCGGCAAACGCATTACAGAAGATGCTCGAAAATATTTAAAAAAACCAACTAACCTTGAAAAGTAACTTTTTCTTAATAATAATGTTAGGAATATAAAACCTAGCTGGCCTGATGGCCCATCTTGAGCAGTGAAATAATATGCTTTCATTTATACAGACGGATAGATAATAAGAAAGATATTGACAAAAGACTGTGTTGTTCATATCAGCGAGCGACTGCATTGAAACAAAAAATGTCACTAATTTTCAAAATTGCGGCCTTGAGACTCAAGTGCTAAAATCTAGTTGGAATGAAAGAGAGGGAATGTGGTGGAGAATTGTGGCTAAAAATAACTTTAAAGGCAAAATTGTGTAGGGGACGGCAGAGTTGGTTCAAAAAACAAGTGTGTTTTTGTGTGAAATGCAAGTAGAGACAGACGGACCAACAGACAATAATACATACTTGACTGAGGTATGACTGAATTGACTTTTGGTAGGAGGTTTGAATTTGAAAAGAAAAAAAGGCGGTGATTGGCCACAGATAAACATATTATCGGCGCTCAGACGCGCATTTTTGCCATTCATCATAAGTTGTCCAGTAGTAGACACAGTAATTATTCAGTGGTGTATTTCCCAGAAGCTAATTGAAATATTTAGAGGAACGCCATACTAGAGCCAGCAGCTCAGCTGAGTTTTGCTAGCATATAACTGTGTTCTCTATTCATAATTCTGGTAAGACTGAAAGTATTTCTTTGTATATTTTAATATTTGTTTAATGTTTCGAGTGATTTGATACTGCCATATCAAAATCTATCCCTTACAACAAGTAAGGATTCGCTCTAGACCCCCCGCCCCAGTTCAGGGTCTAGAGACAAACAACATATATAAACTCCAGCAAGGATTATGAAGGGCGGATCAAGTGTTGAGATCAGTGGAACATATCACCTATCCTATTCTATGGCAAGAAGCTAATGAACATATTTCAGAATATGTAGTCTGGGGGAACTTATCCTATGTGAAACCAACTTGGTAAGATGTGCTGTATGGTCAGAGACATCTGACCCCGTCTATGTGGTGTTGTTGTGTGTAGAGTTGTGTGCAGAAATGGTTTAGAGGATGGAATTCTGACACATGACCAATACTTTTATTTCAGAACTGTGAGTTTTTTAATTTGGCACCAATGTGGTGTCAAATGATGTGTTGAATAATACAAGAGTGGGACCGTGCAGTCTAATATCTTGGCAGAGAATCCTTATATTGCCCCCAAGCACGGAGAGGTGGGGCCACCAGATTCCAGCACCAGAACTACTCATTCAAGATACGTGAGCGTCTGGCCTGCTGGACATTCACCAACTCAACTTATTTTCTAACACACCAACTATATTCCCATCAATAAATGGACAATGTTTAGTCGCCATAGACAGGGAGTGATGAGGCCACCCCAACAGCACATCCATTAATCGTTCTCCCAGATAAATTACAACTGTAAACAGTAGTAATATTAACTAGTCTTGTAAAATACATATGTACACACCTTTCATTTATTATGCCATATATTCATGCATTTCATTCATAAATTCAAAACCTTTCATATGTTCTGACCAAAATAAAACCTTGGTTCAGAACAAATAAACGTAAAGAAAATTTACTATCAAAATTTTACACAGCTTGAATTAGTTCAGTGTGTTATAACATTTTATTAATATTATTAGACTTATTAAATATCTGTGTGTGTGTATGTAAACTACCACAACACATTACATATCAGTACCCTAGAATTTTAACGTAGCCACATTCATTAGTAAAAAAAGATAGGTGTGAGGTCGTAGTGGTAGCAAGAAGGGCCTTCTGTAAATTCACAGCTACATTTATCTCAGGAGCCTTCACAGCTGACCTCATGCATCACACTAGGTAATATCACAATCATACAATACCATCAAACCCACTACACATTCCCTTAGCTCTGCAGCGGTGGTCTGCTATGGGACCACCTTTACTTTACTCATGTACTGTATATCCAACAGATATGCATGAAGGCATATCTGGAGTCATCCTTGCATGACCACCAGTTAAGCACAATGCTATAGTATACATATGTAAAAGTGAATCTCTTCTGTCTGTGAGGCTAGTTACACCCTCATTGACTCTTGAAATCATCCACACACTTCCAGGGATTCCCCCTGTTGTGAAACATGTTGAGAACCCAGCATTGCACGCTAAGCTTGGAGGAGTCACTTGAGCCCTATACGTGACTCTTGCTTTTACCTGGTTGGCTGCTTGCAGGAGGATCTCACTATGGACCCCATGATAGGCAGAAGTAGCTGAGAAGTTGCTGTTTGTAAGACGTGACGATTCCTTGGGAGAGCCCAGAACCAGAACACAGTATTTTAGCTCTGTATATTTGTAGAGCCCCTTTGGATGGCGGGGAATGCACAGTACACGCTTGTTACTCCTAGCTTGGGACAAGTCCTTTACAATGCAATCCATGCTGGAGAAACTGGAGCTCATGACCTCAGCTCAACACGGTTCACAATGGCAGAAAAGCACAGGAAAAGCCTAGATCTATGGTGTAGATAATACCAAGGATTCTTTAACTTGGTGTTGGTTGTAAGAGCGAAATGCTCATCAGCCCTAGTTAAACAACAACAACAATCCAAAAGATATAAATGCCGATTACAAAATTTAAACATAGGGAATGACTTTTCAATTGCGCTGTATAAGGTAGACTTCAACACAACCTATGACCCTGTCTAGTCGAATTCTGGAGCAGACTGGTTTCATGATTGCATTAGACTCTGTACACTAATTACCATTTGTAATTTCCCGTTCTAAGCACACTCTATTTAAATGGTAATTAATACTTGATTATTTTCACAACAGTAAAGTAGAGGTCATTGGCGACGTTTGTTCTGAGTTTTTTTTTTATTTTAATTTTTTTTTTCTAAAGCAATCAAAACTGAATGTCTGAGGATATGGCGCATTTGAAAGTCATTGTTCGTTATTGTCTGTATTAGTAACCAGCAATCAAGACAGACAGGTATGTAGTATAAACGATTTTACTTCAAGATGACATTTTGTTATATCAAAGCCTTGATCCCATGCAGTTTTTCAAACGGGCATAATAAATGGTTCTTATAACACATTCAACGTAATCTTTTCTTCAAGATTTTTATTCTGTGTTGTAAGTAATTGTATATACGAAATCATTGTTGTGAATGAATCAGAAGAGTAACAGATGTAAAGAAGACGCTGGCAATGGTTAGGACACACACTATGAAAACCTGTTGATAGCATTATAAGGTATTCTTTGTCTGGTATCTCACGGCCGAAATACACATATAAATAAAAGACAGATAAAAGGGATAGAAAAGATATGGGAAAAGAAATTTAGCTGCGGGCACAGGACATAATATCTTGGCATGTATTGGTTGAAGGCCTAGGTACCTTGGGAAGTAGAAGAATTATGATTGAATGACTGGAACATTCTTGCAAGTATTACAAATATGCTACTAAAATATGAATTTGTTCTTTTTTTTTCTGTGGTCATTTTGTGTTAAATTGTACTTTTTATCTCAAATGTAATGAAGGCTATTACAGGGTTAATCGGGAAATACAGGTCTTTAAATTTCAGTATTTTTTTCCCCAAAACAAGCACTTCTGAGATTATGAGTGATGCAGAACGAATAAACGAACGAACGAAATCTGTTTTTCATCAGGGTAAAGAAATAGGCATTGTTGCCTTTTTATATTTCTGTCCAGCCATAATACATTTCTCAAAGTGCTTTCAAATTAAAATATTATTAAGTTACTTCAATATTATTATTGCATTCAGTATTTGAGAGCACAAGCTTACATTCATTCCCACATACATGGACAGAGAGAGAGAGAGAGAGAGAGAGAGAGAGAGAGAGAGAGAGAGAGAGAGAGAGAGAGAAGTTGAGTGAGTGAGTGAGTGAGTGAATGAGAGAGAAAGAGAGAGAGAAAGAAAGAGAGAGAGAGAGAGAGAGAAAGAGAGAAAGAGAGAGAGAGAGAACAACTGAAGTAATACTGTGAAACAATTATAAGACATAACACAAAGAGAAGAGTAAGAGTGAGACGGTGATCAGACATAACACAAAGAGAAGAGAAAGAGTGAGACAGTGATCAGACATAACTGTCACATAAATTTGGTTCACTCTCTTTTCCTCTCCGGTAGTATTGTATTATCGAGTCATTGTTTACACTTCTTCCTGTAATAAGTCGTCATGTGTGTTTACCTGACCATCCCTGCTGAGAGAGTGGACAGGTGATGCAATATTGACCGACAGTCATATTGGTAAAATTCTCGCGTACCTAACCTGGGCGCGACGGAGTAACACAAATTTCGCCCCAGCGAGTTTATTTAACGCTTGTATGGCTATTGTGATTTCCTAATTTATCTCGTGGTGAGAACACAACCCAGCTGGTCACACGATGAATGTTTGTTTGCGAAGGTACAGGGCCATAAATTATTCAGGCGGTGATATATTGTAGACACGCACCTGAAGGCTACGGAAATGTTGTAATCGCTTCCGGACATAATTGTAACGAAGACAATATTTGTGATAATGTAAGACGTTGTAGTGGTAATCATTACCAAGAATTGACGGAAAATTCAACTCCTTATACGGAAAATGGCCATTTGAAATTTACAAACGCATGAGTCATGCAGAAAATTCCATGAGGAAGTTAGCATAGCACGCATATTCGAATACAAATGGCTGGGCAATTCTAGATGTTATAAACAACACTTATGATTGGAGCCTGATCAAGTTGAAATAACCACGTGCGTGGGACGAAAGTTGCAATATAATCTGACACTTTCGCCGGGTTTAGAGCACTGTGAAATTCACCTCGTCAAGAAGACAACCAGCTAGTCCGAGTAAGGAATAGTATGAGAATTACATTTATCAGACCGGACTTTGTTTGAGCATCTTGTGGACTTATATTCCAGGAAAACTATACCGACATTAACATGGAAAAACCGGAATCCTAGAAATTTGAAAACATTAAGTCAGATGGGAGCCTAGTGTAAAGTAATTCCACAGACCGCGTGTAAGAGGCATCTCGAACAAGTGTCCTTAACTATTTCTGTGAGCCAGGAGTCATTATTCCTAAAGAGATTTTAGGTCGGTGGTACCAGTTGAGGGTACTATCTCTGGAACAAAGTGAGTGTTATATGTGGCCTGCTGTCAACGTTAGACACCATCAGCAGACGGGTCATGAAGACGCTGAACCAGCTTCGTGATTACTCCCTGATATTTCTTGGAACGTTTCATAACATCCAGACTTGACCAGTGATGTGAGTGAACCAGTCCATAACCTGCATAGCACCAACCATCGGCTGGAGCAGAAACCAAACTTACTGGCAGCTAAGTACAAACTTAAAAGCTGCCATGTGAACTTTTTTTCAGAAAATTTCCTCAGTATTCATTGTCACGAGCTCTGTATTATGTGTGTGTCGTGTTTAGATAGTAAACAACATTAGGGGTATGAATAACACGACGCCACTTGTACAGCTCCATGACATTTAATAGAACATTTACATAAGTCATGAACATCAATAATATCATCACGCATGCATAACATCACACTCAGGCTGACACTGCCTGTGGGAAATAACTCCTAACAATACTTCCACGGACTGGCTGACCGTCCACACACTAACAGTACACACAACTCGTTTCTATGTGCGGCATTCAATCGTCGCACGAATCCATTCACCATACAGGTGTAAATCACTTATCCCAAGTGACTGGCGGCATGCAACATCGCATATAAATACTACTCCAATATAGCTACAAAGCGGACAATACTCAACGCCTTATTCCACTGTAGCTCCAAAGGCGGGACCAACTCGTCGCCTTAATATGTTCTCCACGAACATTACCTAAAGTTCCTCCAGAACACTCCTAGGCGGGAAGACGTCGCCTATACAACAATATGTCAGACATAATCACAATATTCATAATCACTATATCATTATCTCAACTGTCACATAATACGAGCACCCAGCTCGATCACAAATCACAGCCTCAAGCACACCACTTGGCTATCAAGCACAGACTACTACTAGTAACATCCGGGTACTCTCTCAGCCACCCAGACTAGTTCACCAAACACGCTTTCTCCATGCGCACGCCCCAAGTCACAACATACTGACATGAAGTCAGACATAAACTCAATCCATGAGTTAAACTTAAATATTGACAACCTCAGTGACCTTTACTTCCACTCACTCCATCATCCACCCATGAAACTGCTCTGTGACATTCATCACCCTGTGATGATAAACTTTTAAAAAACAAAAGAGAATTATTCATTTTACACTGTTAAATATAATTTATTATTAAAGTTGTTACTTGTATATATACAAATTTATATTTGATTTAATCCTTTTGAGTGTACTGCATCCGTATGTCTCAGTCATCTTAAATACACTTAAAACAGAGCTATTAAATTAAGATTTTACTGAATTAAATCAGTTGAGGGCTTGAACGAGTTAAACTACATAATAACTATTCATAAAAGGTGTCGGGCAGATACAAAGTTAACAACTGCTCAGTCCAATTCATCATTGTTCTCGATTTCTGAATTATCTTATGAAAGCTCCCGCGAGGTAGAAGCATCATCATCCTTTTATCTGTGACTCTGCCAAGAGTACTCTTGTGCGAAGGTAGATACCTTCGAAGACCCACATTATATACTCTAGGTTTTGGCCATTGTTGGACCATCACTGCAGAGCAAAGGGGAGACAACCCGTGACAATAACACAAAGATAAGAGTAAGACTAGGACAGTGATCAGACATAACATAAAGAGAAGATTATGATTGGGACAGTGATCAGACATAACACAAAGAGAAGATTATGATTGGGACAGTGATCAGACATAACAGAAAGAGAAGATTATGATTGGGACAGTGATCAGACATAACACAAAGAGAAGGCAAAGACTGGGAACGAGATCAGAAATAATACAGAGAAGAGTAAGAGTGGGTCAACGTTCGGACATAACAGAAAGAGAAGGAATACTTTCACAATTTTATAAAAATAGCCAGCAAAATGATCAGTTGGTTCTCAGTAAAACCAAAACAAAGATAAGTGACTCATTTAAATCAATATCAATCAATTGTTATTGCACTTAATTAGTACCAGCTGTTAATTTTGTTTCCTAATTCATTTATAATGCAAAGTTATGATTGGTCGGCAGTGTAACTGTATATTCCTCGTATGGCCGACTTTCTTTTCTGGGTCCTCCCAAGAGGTCAATGTTAACTTTAAATGTTTTACACGTGATCATATTTAGGAGTGTCATATGTCGTTCAGGAGGCTTTCTGAAGCGACAAAGAAATAATAGGCCTACTGTCCCTTCCGGCATGTAGTACAAAGCGACTACTATCAGTTTGTGAATAGGGTTGGCATCTTTATCATGTAAAATAGATTGCTACTGAAACAAACCCTGCTAGAGCATATTAATGCGTCGAGGTAGCCTTCCTACAAGTGAACCAGCTACAGTGGGGAGATCTATGCTCCATTTGATGCGAAAACGTAAAAGAAGAAGAAGATATCGACAAAAAACCAGACAAGTGCACGTTGAGAAGCAAATCCTGGAGTTGAATAGAAAACACACGGAGGAAACTTACTGATAACATTACAAGGCGGTTCTATTTCTGGAAGCCCCGGGATAAGGGAGGAAGAGGGATACTGAAAACACAAGAGAAGAGAACTGGTGATGAGCATGACAGAGGTGAAGAAGACATGGCAAGGCCGTGAGAGGATGGCAATATCATGAACTTGTGACATGAACTTGTGACATGAACTTGTGACATGAACTTGTTTAAGGTCAGTACTACATGGAGAGTACAAAGGAATTGATGACAATGATATTGAATTGTGTCACGTGAAGTTCCCTGGTGTCTCTGAGGAGATAAAGAAAGAATCGGACTATTGCCTCCTCAAGCGTATCGAAAGAGGCGATTAATGTGAAGTTCTACATAGTGCTGGCTACCTCATCATGTTAAAAAAGTGCTACACAAACAGGTGCTGCAATAGCTTATCAATGGTTTGGAGCAGACTTACTACAACAGTGCCAGCAGCAACGACGGCTCTATACTAAGCAAGGAACGGAAAGAAAAATGATGATGATATTGACAAAGGACCGTATTGTTTCCAGGGGGGGGGGGGGAGTATTGGAGAGACAGGAAAGAATAGTACTACTGCTCCGTCAGGCATATCATACACGGCAACTAAAGTAAGGTTGCGCATGGGGCTGGCCACTTCACCATATGAAACAAATTGCTACTGATGACAATGATGATGGTGATGACGATGATGTTGATGAAGATCATGATGATGATGACAGTGATAATGGTGATGATGACGATCATAATGATTGTGACGGGTAGGGTCTGTGTGGGTGAATGCAGAAATGTAGAGGCTCAAGCAACACACATACACCACCGTCCGGCTCACTGTCCAGGTAATAATCTTCAGTACAAAACTCCAACAGCTGGGTCAATCGCCATAGATTTATGTAGCAAAACAAGTCACAATCGGCGTAAGGCCATTACAGTCACTGGAGACATAACAAACCCGTAGTGTTTTACAATTACTCTGGTTCTCCAATAACTACATCTGCAAAGTAAGCTACTTCATAACTA
The DNA here is from genome assembly GCA_024509875.1 of Oreohelix idahoensis. NCBI lineage: Eukaryota > Metazoa > Mollusca > Gastropoda > Stylommatophora > Oreohelicidae > Oreohelix > Oreohelix idahoensis. Next base: position 46,557 of record JAMPIV010014730.1, read on the forward strand.
AATCCACTGCCCATATCACTGTCCCTCTACTCGCACACTACTCTAGCCATCGACCCTTCTCTCCGCTCCTCGCTGTCTACTCTCTACTAACACACCTTTTTGTCCACTCGTACCTTTCAATTCACGTTCACCAAACCACGTGAAACTCTTACACACTTCAATGAACACCATTCACATTCCAGCTCACAACATCGCTTGTGGAGAATATCACAGCGCACGCATACACAACTCACAACATCGGTTGTGGCAAGAATATCACAGCGCACGCATACACAACTCACAACATCGCTTGTGGCAAGAATATCACAGCGCACACATACACAACTCACAACATCGCTTGTGGCAAGAATATCACAGCGCACGCATATACAACTCACAACAACTTAACATACCAATTACGCTCCCACTAGAAGAGAGGATCATTCATACAAGCAAATAAACCAAAATCACTCCTTGACAATGATGATGACGGTGATAATGGTGATGACGGTGATGATGGTGATGATGATGATGACAACGACGACGGCGATGATGTTAACGATCATGATGATGATGATAATGGCATGAACAAGGTAAACAAAACGTATCAGCTTTACTATTGTTAACAATATATTTAATCGCTGTTTTTGTTATACATTAATCAATCAGCACCGTTCAACATGCTAAGCCACCCTGGTCCTGTGCCATCCGCTCACGATCTTGTTATATCTTCTTTACTTCATTCAAGTCAGTCCTCTTTTCCCTGTTGTTTCTCATACCCAGGGAATTCCAAAAGAGGGGCTGCCTTGTAATGCTATGATTTCTACATTGGTGAATTATTATAAATAATGAAGGAAACCCGAGACACGTCAACAGTAAATAAATTAGTAAATAAATAAATGAAGGTAATTAACAGGAACTCGTTCGACATAAAGGAAGCTACCAGACAACAGAAAAGAAATATAAGTAATATGGCTTACCGGGAATCGAACCTAAAACCATCCAAACGGTATCATTGCCTTGCTATGAGAGTACACCGTGAAAGGGCGCTCAGACAATTTTGCAACCACCCCCCTTTCCATGTATGTTAATCATTTACTGAGGTCATCCATTATTTATGTAAGAGTTCACCCATCCGTGACTTTAATCAACCAATCTATTATGTGTTATTCGTCTTCCACTACACATTACTGGACACGAGTATTTCGTCCTTTATTTGGTCTATACTTGCTAGGAAAGTTATATTAGTGATTGCGTCTTTAAATTGTCTGGGTCGTCCACGGATCATATATACCATAGTTGTGTGTGTGTGTGTCGTGAGAATGACCTCAGCTTTGGGGTGTAAAATTGGCTGAGCGTTCTTTCAAGATGTACTTTCACAGCAAGGCGATGGTGCCGTTTGGTTGTCCTAGGTTCGATTCCCGGTAAGCATATCACTTATATTTTATTGTCTGATGTCTGGTGTCATCCTTTATGTCCAACAAGTACCTGTTAATAACCTTCATTTATTTATTTACTAATCTTATTATACCATTTTAACCCTTTTATTCTTGGCAAGCAAACACCCATTTATGAAAGTCTATCTTTCTGGTTTTTATTGTTGCTGTTCTTCATGTTTCAGAGCGATACAAAAAGAACTGACTTGACATTTAAGTTGAAGATTCTTGTTTTTGTTTTGAGATTGATTTTTTTCTTTATCCCATTTATCTCCCAGCGCAATAACGGCTCTTGCTTTTTATATTACGAGTATTATTTTTATAATTCTTTTATATTTAACTCTTTGAGGATGTAGGGGTTCTCTCAAATCAAACATTTTTTATGTCCGCACTCTAGACTTATATTCTATTATGCACATATTCAAAGTCACCTTTCTTATTGCTCAAATATCTGGAGTCGCTGTGGCTTGTCATTTTTGAAACGCCTAGAATCCCTACACAAAAGGGCGCTACGACTTGTTTGCCTGAATGATAGCATTCCCAGTGCTCAGCTATTTTCACAGCTGAATGTTCTTCCTCTTAAAAAATTCTTCTTTTTCCAAGATCTCCTATTTGTGCATCAAATTTTACACGGCAGAACGCCTTCATACTTGCAAAAGTTCTTTCGATATAAATACTGCTCATATTTTATACGTGGCGACCTACTTTTGGACCTTGCAAAACCTCGAACTGACCTCTTCCGAAGTTGTTTTAGTTATGCAGGTGGTTTAGCATGGAATTCTCTACCCAAGTCTGTCAAAACTGATAATTACACCACATTCAAAAGACATCTGCATTCACATGTCATGAAATCTTGTACACACATTTAACGACAATTCTGTTTCAGTTATTTCAACGTTTCCACGAGCATTTAACTATCATTGTAATATTTTTATTTTAAATTGAATTTTTTATATTAAGTCTCTCTCTCTCTCTCTCTCTCTCTCTCTCTCTCTCTCTCTCTCTCTCTCTCTCTCTCTCTCTCTCTCTCTCTCTCTCTCTCTCTCTCTCTCTCTCTCTCTCTCTCTCTCTATGTGCGTGAATGACTATGAGTAAATGTACTTGTCTGAGCTAAGTTTCTGATTGTGATGATATTATTAATTGATCCTGTCTGAAGTTGTTAATATTTTAATTTTTAACACACTGAAAATTGTATTGCAGGGCAGAAATGTAAAAAGGCAATCATGCCTATTTCTTTACCCTGATGAAATAAAGATTTCGTTCGTTCGTTCGTTCGTTCATGTTTTACGCAAGGAATTTTCTGTCACTCTGATTTTTCATATAGTATTGCCATTTAAGGGTCGATGTCATGAATTGCCTTCCCTTAGCTTTGCAGTAGTTGTCCACTAGTGGCTAACACTCAAGAGTATCTAATATGGGTCTTCAAAGGTGTCTACCTTCGCACACGATTACGCTTGGCAGAGTTGTAGATAGAAGGATAATGATGCTTCTATCTCAAGGCAGTGTTCACGAGATATTTTCAGAAGTCAAGAACAATGCTGCATAAGGCAGAGCACTATTAACTTATATCTGATCCGTCGCCTTTTGTGAATAATTAAGCAATGGTTTTAGCCCGTTCAAGCCCCTCAGCAGGTGTAAATCCAGCGAAATTCTTTTATAAGTATTTGCTCTATAGATCTAAATATATGCCTAGATATGTATATATATATTAAAGAGTCTTGCTCATACGTTTGCTTTCATACCTATAATAACTGAATCAACCATGATCGTGTTGTTTTAAAATAACATGTAACAAATTTAATAATCAATTAGTTTTTAACAGGTTAAAATAACGATGGAATGATGGTGAATTTTAGATGTATATAAAATATGTCTTCACTGAGATAGGGGTGAGGATTTATACAAATTGTTGTCCTTTTGAGGTTTCCTTTAATAAGAACTTAGATGGTCAAAGTAAGTCCTGCAGCCGTGGTTTCGTCAATTCTTTTGTGATGAGGGTACTTCTTCACACAACTCGTCTAATGTAGGTGGTTAGTGTTGAATTCCTGCTCTTGACTCACAACTAGTGACGTAGAAACTTTAGTCTTGCAGCTTCATACCACGAACAGTCTGATAGATTCGTACCACGAACTTTAGACAAAATAAAAAGAACAAATGCCTCTGCTAAGTACACTGTGGTGGAAGATTAACAAGCGCATTGTCTCGCTGTCCACCCACAAATGTTAGCCTCTCTGAATAATTATTGTCCCTGAGTACACACAGTATAACTCTGGGAATTTGATTAGAAATCACCGTTATTATTCTGGTTACTTTAATTGGGAAAATGTGTTTGGACAGCGCGAGGGCAGTGGCTTGCTGAATTACACTTAACAACGTATATATATATCTAAAAAAATGATACTATACACTTTAGGCATAGATGATGTAATCATCACTCATCAATGCTCTTTTGGGAGTCTGGGGTCACCTATGCTGTCGGTTTTCTGTACGACTAGCAAGAAGCAATCACCAGCGCTTGCTGTAGTGGTTTATGAATATTCTATTTTCATATGGTGAGGTTGCCAGCCTTATATATATAACCACTTAGGAAGAAAACCATGTAAAATTCACATTTGTAAAATATAGGTTCACAACTTACCCCAAATTGGATCTACAATCTCCTGGCACAGTTAGAATGGACACAGTGCGTTGATTCGAATCATTTGTCTGGGTAATTTTATTATTCCTCTTATGACTTGTGTTGATGATTCCTGGAGTTTCCAGTCTTTGTATTTAAAAATTCGGGTTTACATTTAAAGTTTCAAAGTTGCCCAAATACTCTGTCCTAGTCCTTTAAGTTTCCAGTCTTTGTATTTAAAATTGCGGGTTTACTTTTAAGTTTCAAAGTTGCCCAAATACGTGGATCTGTCGCTTACAATTTTGGAATCCTTTGTCTGATCCTTCTCTCTGGCTCTGGTGAATCGCTAGTTTGACGTGGCGATGCAGTCTGATCTGTGTCTCCAATTTCGCTAGATTATATTTCCATTTCTCAGATCAAGTCCCAGATTGTACATTTAGACCAACTTGCCAATGAAAGTCAAAGTCTATTCCGGCTCTCAAATTAAACCAACGGTAAGCTCTTTAGAACTATGTGGGTCGGGGTGTTGTCGTAAATTTTATAAGAGAGATAATTCTTATGGTTAGTGGTCCCGCTAGAGTGTAGAATGATAGTGAAGGCTCTATGAAAATCAGGATTTAAGAAAGAGAGGTAGTTTATTCACCAGTGCTGGGAAGAGTAAGGACAGTCTCTATTTACGACAATATGTGTTTATTTCATAAGACTCCTACAGCTCACCTGGACAAACAATTATTTGCCAGTTCCAGTCACTCAGGTGCACACACCAATTTGGTGCTTCAAACGCACATACAATACGTGAATACAGTTACAAATAACAAATTTGGGTAATTTGGGCTCGGGCCTGCCAACACAATACTAGAAGGTTTATTATTTTTATTTATCATAAAAGATCACTCACAATATTCAACAATTTACAGGCATAAATCATATGTTACAGCAGGTACAAATAGCAAGGGGGGGGGGGTTTGAGGAGAAGTATCTAATACGCCCTTCCCGCTTGTATTTAACAAACAAAGACCCAGTCCCAAAAGACAAGGGGAAGGGGGGGAAGTTATCAGAGATAGGCAGTTTAACATAACAGTAAATTTATTACTTTGAGACGGGGTGTTACCATAATTAGTAGGGGTTAGAAAAACTCTTTTTGTTCTCCAAAGCTTTCCCTTTACTAAACAGACGTAAGGGAGAGGGAAATAAACAAAGTTAGGAAATCCCACTTAAAAAGAAAAAACATACAATAAAGACGGTAAAAAATATTACCAGGTAGAACTAATTATAATGGTGGAAAAACTAAATCTCCTCTCATTCAAGCACACTTGTGATGGCCAGCACTCAGTCCTACACACAGACTTACCGATTCGTAGAATCTGGCACTCCGTAGAAATTACAAAGAAAAAACAGCACTAAACATTGGCATAGGTAAATGTCCTGTCTTCTGTGTACAGTCCCAGATTAGCGGGTTTTTTATGAAGTTAACAAAGTGTCCCGAAATCGCTGGACGTTGAAGCCTAAAGGTACTGTTTTTGTTTTTGTATATATGTAAAACGTTCCAGGGGAATGGCACGGTCGTAGGTACAGGTGGTGAGACTGGTGGGGTATCTTAGGTTCGCCGCTGGTGGTGAAATTTATGAAGCGTGATGATAAAGACTAAACTCTGTGGTATGGTTTCTTCGGGGTGTTGTTAAAAATCCAGTGAAAGTACTTGACGAACAGTGTTCAGGGAAAGCTATGTTCTCATTCACAAATAGAGCAGTAAGTAAAATATTGCTACTTGCAAGTGTTCTTCTCCAGTTTAACTTTAAAACGGCTTTATGAATTAGGATGTTAAAACAGTCTTTGGGTTTGCTTTATTTCTGTAAACTTCAGATAGCTGAATCTCAACAGGATCGCCACAAAGATTAAATTTTAAATAATCTTCATAAGTCACTGGAGTTATCGAACTGAGTCGGCAGGACTCTGTATATAGTTAATCAATTAATTGCTGCTTAATTGCTGCTTAATTGCTGCTTAATTGCTGGGATGCAAGGTTGAATGATCATTCTGTATAAAAGATAGAAAAACACGAAATGCAATACAAATCATATTATAATCTGAAGCACGATAAATTTACGTTTAAACTATTTTCTACCTCGCGTCTTCAATTATTTAAATTCAAGAAAAGCTCCCCGCGGGTCTAATAGTTAAAACACACGTCTATATGTACAGAACTAAACTGTATTAAATAGTTATAATTCCCTTAACGGCTGCAAAATTAATTTACACGTCTATTGTATTAGGAAAATAACTTATAGATGTAACATTAGTTTGCACCAGAATTTTGAAATGGGTTTATTTAGTATGTTAAATTTTACACCAAAATCCAGTGAAATAAAATGAAATAACTAGACCACTGATCACTTTAAAACAAATATATTATACCGTTGCACAGAAAAGCATTCACTGCATTAAGATGAAAATCCAGATTGGATCAAACAGGATTTCACTATAGCAAGTGCTACTGTAAATATTTGGCAACGAGTGATAAAATGCATTTCTTCAGGGTCTGTATATATCTAACTGGAATGGAACTTAAGGGGTACATGTTTCTCTCTTTTAGAATTTCGCGCCTCTTAGGTTCTCCTGGGAAAAATCGAAATTCTAGCCGCCGTGCTAACAGATGCCGCCCGACTAAAAGAGGGAGACCGCTCCTGGTTTCCGATTTCCGTTCGTGATTACTCCATTTCCTGGCCGCTTCGTCTTTCCCCGTTCGTCTTTGACTGCGGGCACTTCTGCGGTTCACGCTGGGATGTGCAAAAAACCGGCGAGACTCATGCTTTCCAGTTCTGTGGACCACGCTATCACTGCCTTTGACTGCTAGCGTTTCCAGCGCTCTCCTGTAGTTCGCACCGAGATGCGAAATGCCGATGAGAACTTTCTACGAGAAACTAGCTTCTCTGTTCTGGGGATCGTCTTGCCTTAGATCTCGCCGCTTCTACGTTTGGTTCAGGCACCGCCTATAAGGAAGGTACGAAGAAAAAAGGACAGGCACACTGGGGAAATAACTGCTTCTGGCCGCTCTAAAGGTAACAGTGGGCGTGATTTTACCTCCACTTTGAGGCCAGGCGATCACCAGACTGGACGGAAGATACCAGTCACTTATTTAATGAGCAAACGTGGTGAGGAGTGTACTTTGCTTTTCTGTATGCTAATGAGCCCAGGTGGCGGAGTCCCAGCTGATGAAAAATTCCTACAATATTCAGGGGCACTGATGTTATCAGAGGGTCCTATCATCCAACAATTTTCAGGGACAGCTGAGTTGTCCGTCACAAATGTTAACTCATTTCTATCCCCCGTGTCTTTTAAATTATCAAATTATCAAATTTAAACTCGTGACCTCTTTCAGATATGGCAGTATTACTTCAGATTGCACTTTTGTGCAAACTCACAAACCCATCTGTGAACCAATTTCCTGGCTAATACCTTCCTCCCATATTGTCTCCTTAGATATGGTCCAGTGGAAGCGATTACGTATATCACCCGTGTTTGTGTAAATCCCCTAGGCGGATTTCTTAGACAGCCAATATTGCTTTCTTTTCATCGATCGTACGCTACCACCTTGTGTCAATAAAGATCTACTCTATCAAAGGTGGCTAGACGACTTACGTGTTAAAGTATTATCACCTGACCCATCTAATTAGCTTGGTATTATTACGAAACGTAAACAAGTCTAGGGAGTGGTAAGAGCAAAAATGTAGGGCATAAAATATGCCAAATAATAGGACGATTGGAGAGGAAAATGAAGAAATGAAGTGATACTGCCGGATAGAACGAAAGTTATTAAAAGGGCACAACTGATTCCATCACAGTCGGTTCCTTTAAAGATTTTATATTCATGTTATATATGTTTGGAAAGGAAATTGAATGAGGATTCTGAATATGTTTAATTTATAAGTTTTTTATGAGTTTAAAGTAGTTAGAGACGAGAAAGAAAAAAATCTACAAAATAAAAACGTGAACGTATCAGACTTACCCACTGAAGACAGCTAATCCATCAGTTGTGTTATCCGAGATACAAATTATTGTGAACTACATCCATTTTGAAAATAAACCACATACGGTTCAAGTTATACTTCAGCTTTAAACATGGAAACACAATCTATTGTCAGAAATTTACAAGTACTTATAAAATAACAAAGAATGTGCTGAATGCTGAACTGTTCTCACAAATAGCATTACTCAGTCACCATTAGAGACATTTACAACTTAAATGTTGTGTGTATAAAAGTATCTGTTCTTTTGTGTGTATAAAGTAGTTAGAAAAGAGAAATGAATTATATATATATATATATATATATATATATATATATATATATCTATATATATATATATATATATATATATATAGATAGATATATAGAGATATATATAGATATATATATATATATATATATATATATATATATATATATATATATATATATATATATGTACAGTACTTTGCAAAAAAAATGGCAGTCCTATTGCTCAGCTAAATATGCTGAAATTAATTAAATATGCATGTTCTGCCCCCAAATTTGCACTACACTTAAGTGAGCAAACACTACCAAAAGTAAAAAAAAATTAGCGTAGAGTACTGTCCCTTGATAATAGAGCAGACGACAATTTCTAATGCTAGTGGCAGAAAATGGATACAAAGACAAAGTGTATGTTAATTTCACAGCTTTGGAATGAAGGAAATCAAACATGTTCCAACATTTCTACAACCTTGAACATTCCTGAGCGGACTGATGTCTACAAAGTTGTGAGTAAATTAAAAGCAGGTAATGGAATCGAGCGAAAAGAAGGTAGTGGGGGGTCCAAGAATTTTGGACACAAAGGACCATCGGCGTCTCGCCCAAATCGTTCGGGGTGGGCCAATGAAGAGTGTAGAAAACATACGGCAGCGCATGATCGAGTTGGGAAGCCCAGAGGTATCTAATGCTACTGTCAACCGGGAGCTACACAGGATGAATTACACAAAAAAGCGGGTAATTTCGTCACCATTGCTCACAGAGACTCACAAACAGATGCGCTTGAACTGGTGCCACGAACACCAAAATTTGTCATGGGACAATGCGATTTTTTCAGATGAATGTTCTGTTTGGTCTTATCCTGCCCAAATAAATATTTGGACGAAAGACTCTATAACGCCTGTGTACCAGCGACCGAAACATACCCAGAAATTCCATCTTTTGGGAGGGGTGTCAGCAAGAGGTGCCACCCCACTGTGTGTTTTCACAGGAATTCTCACGAAAGAAAGGCACATCGACATACTAGAGGGACACCTTCTGCCATTTATGCAGGTCATGTACCCCGATGGGTGCACATTTCAACATGACAATGACCCAAAGCATACAGCTCATACCACCAAAGCATGGCTGCAAGAGAAGAATGTGATAGTGCTGAAGTGGCCCAGCAACAGTCCCGACCTAAACCCAATTGAAAACGTTTGGGCACTACTCAAGAATCATTTAAAAAAGAGTGGACTCAGAGACGTTGAACAACTGAAGAAGGTAGCTGAAAAATACCGGGAAAGTCTGACTCACAATTACCTACAAACATTTGTGGGAAGTATGCCTCACCGCATCCAGGCTTGCCTTGCTGGAGAAGGCAACATTATATTGTACTGAAACCACTGTTAATAGATAGGGGAGATATCAATCTTCCTCTGGACATACAGTTTTTATTATTATTTGCTTCTATGAGTGTGCTGCGTTGCGAAAATATGACTGCCATTTTTTTTTGCAAAGTACTGTATATATATATATATATATATATATATATATATATATATATTTATATATATATATATATATTATATATATATATATATATTATTTATATATATATATATATATATATATATATATATATATATATATATATATTATATATTTATATATATATATATATATATATATAAGCAAACAGAAAACACATATCAGACTTACCCACTGAAGACAGCTAATCCATGAGTTGTATTATCCGAGATACAAATCATTGTAAACTACATCCATATTGGAAATAAACCACACTTGGTTCAAGTTTTTACTCTAACTGCTTTTTATTTGGCATTGTGACAAAACGTCTGTACAGGTTCTTTTGTGTGATCTCTCACACCTTCAGCTACGGCAGTATCATTTCTTCTTTATTTTTCTCTTCCGTCGCTTATTATTTGGCAATATTTTGCATTTCCATTAATTATTTTGCTCTAGGCTGGATCTAGTAGGGTGAAGTCTCTAACACTCCACTCCCCTACGGAAGTATCTGCTATGGGACTATCTTTATCTCTTACAATCTTTCCTTCACCACTCCTCAGACTTATTTAAGTTCCGCCAGGTGAACTGGGGTTTTATCGTAACAACAATACCCGGTAATTATCAGTGGTCAGCGGAAATACGTTTATCTTATTCTGTCAGTCTGACCACTCTGTGAAACGTGTCGGTCCAACATTTGACCCCAGGTGAAAAGCTGATGACGGTGTTTACCCAAGACGGTATAGCGCACGAACACGCAAAGAAAGCCGTCTGAAGAATGGGTGATAATTAGATTATCGCATTAGCTGGTCCTGTATGTATCATTATCACAGATAATTAATCTGTCTGGCCAGACAATCTTGACGGAAGGCACTTAGACAGGTAATCAGTTCACACATTTGTTTGTGAGAGGGCACAAGATGTCACCGGAAATAATACGTCTTATTATAAAGAGGTCACGCGTGGGAATATTAAATTTAATATTTTAAACATGCGGGGGAAATTAGGAATTTAAACACCCAACCCACGTAGTACGAAAAGAGCTTACGATTGGATTGAAGTGAGAGCCGGATATACAATGAATCTCATTGGCAAGTTTGCCGGGAAGTACAATCTGTGATCTGAACTGGAAACTGAAAATAAAATCTAGCGAACTCAGAGACACAGAACAGACAGCTTCGAACAACTTCAAACGAGAAACACCCAACAAGCCAGAAAGAGAAGGATCAGACCTAGAATTCCATATTTATAAGTGACAGATCGAAGTATTTGGGAAACTAAAAACCTTAATAAGTAAACCCGCCTTTATAAATACAAGACTGTAAACTTAAGGGACCAGGACTTTAAATACAGAGTCTTGACACCTAAAGGAATGGGATCACCCGTCAAAGACGAATTATTACAGTTTTCCAGACCAAGTGCATCGCAAAACACCCGTCGAAGAGGAATTACTAGCTTCCCAGGCCAAGTGTATCACAGAACACCCGTCATAAGGAAGAATTACTATACGTTCCCAGACCAAGAGATTCGAGAGCATATAACCTAAATTGCTCGTGTCCATCCGAAAACTGTGCGAGGAGATTGTGTATAACCCAATTTGGGGTAAGTTGTGAACATTTCTTTTACAAATGTGAATTAACATGTTTTCTTGCTAAGTGGTTATATATGAGGCTGGCAACCTCAACATACGAAAATAGTATATTCATAAACCACTACAGCAAGCGCTGGCGATTGTTTCTGGCTCGTCGTGCGGAAAACCCGACAGCAGAGGTGACCCCAGACTCCGACTGGAGCAGTGATGAGTGATGATTACATCACATGTGCCTCAAGTGTATTATATCATTTTGTGAGATATATGTAGCGTGTTAATGTTAGTTCAGGCACAAATCATTATTCACGCTGTCCAGACACATTTTCCCAGTTAATACCCAGAGGAATATTGGTGAATTTTAATCATCTTTTTTGAGCTACGTTGTGTACTCGAGAATTTAATTCTTCTGAGAGATTAACATTGGTTGGTGGACAGCGAGAGGATGCGCCTTTTAAGCTTCCAACTCAGTGTACTTAGCTGAGGCATTTGTCTTTCTATTTTTTCTAAACAGTACGTGGTTACAAGCATCAGACGGTTTGAAGTACTAATGTTACGACGCCGATAGTATGTGGAGAAATGCACTTATCACCAAAAAGAAGTGACGGAAACCACGGCGACAGGACTCACCTAGAGTTAAGTTTTCGTGTAAAATAGGCGAAAGCAACGGACTTTGATAAATCCTCAACTACGTCTCCGTGACGAAAACTTGTATTCACAGCAAATTTTCACCAATCTTTCCACTTTATTTTAACTGTTTAAGACTAATTCATTATTATTAGTGTTACATGTTGTATTAAAACTAAACAATCATATTCGCTCCAGTTTTATAAGTATGAAAGCAAACGTATGAGCCAGAATATTTAGTATATATACATCTAGATATATATTCACCTCTAAATAGAGCTATACCATTATATGAGGAATTCGCTGAATTAACTCAGCTGGGGGCTTGATCGGGCTAAAAACCATTGCTTAAATCCTTCACAAAAGACGAGGGATAGATATAAGTTAACCATTGCTCAGCGCTATTCCGCATGGTTCTTGACTTCTGAATTATCTTGTGAATGCTCCTTTCGGATAGAAGCGTCATTACACTTCTATCTACATCTCTGCCAAGAGTAATCTTGTACGAAAGTAAACACCTTTGACGACCAGTTTAGATACTCTTGAGTTTTGGCCACTGTTGGACCACTACTGCAAAGCAGGGGAGGCAATCCGTGACAGGTATCCAGAAAACGAAATACACTCTATTGTCACAAATTTACGAATACTTGAAAAAGAACACAGAATGTGCTATATGCTGAATAGTTCTCACAAAGAACACTACTTACACACAACATTAGAGATATTTACAACTTAACATTAGTGTGCCATTTTATGAAAAATTCATCTCTGTGCAGATCGGGGTAGCCAGTAGCCTCCTGCAAGGTAATGGTTTGTCCTTCTCCTGTCATCAGGTTTGCTGTAAACTTTACACCTCCTGAAATTAGTGCTTTTTTGCATTAAATGGTTTGCACCCAGGAGTCTTTTCAATGGGTTATCTGATAATTTACTTTGCCTTGGAGATGTCGCAACCATTCATTTTATAGTTATATTCATGAATGATAAAAGGTTTCTCCTTTCCTTTCACCATAACCGGCACAGCTGTACCATTTGTGGTAATACTTGTGACAGGTTTCTTGGCTTTTTTGTCCTTCCAAGCAGCTACTAGCATCCTTTGCTGCGAATCTATGTAATACTTATTCTCCATATGCTTGAAGTTCAAAGACCTGAGCTGCTGGGGGAAGCCAACTCTATTTGCTTGAAGTGTTCCAGTGTAATACTGCTTACATTTAATCATTTCACTTACTGGCAATTTTGTAGTCTACCATCTGTCAGCATTTATATGATAGCCAGTTCTCAGACAAGACAAAAGTGTTCCAAAAATTGTTACAGCATTCGCACCAGCAGAGTCCCTTTTGACTAAAGGATCATAGGAGGTGTTTGATCCAAAATACGTCAGTAAGTTCAGCACATAACCTGTTTCACTGCCAATAAAACCTACATTTTTAATGTGGTATTTATGTGTCTTTTTTTTTTTTTTTTGTGGTTATATTGCGTATATTTCCACGGGCCTTTCCACCCTATGATCATTTCGTCAATAGTTATATCTTGGTTCGGAGTGCATGCCTCAACAAATTTAGAGCATAACATTTGAACGAAGGGCTCTATCTTGCTTTTTCCTTCTGCGAGAGGCTCACAAATAGGCAAAATAGTTTGCAATATAGACAAAACGCTGTCCCTCTCCATCACGTGGGAATAAAATGGAGTGTGAAACATAGGCTCTTGTGACCAGAAATAATCTTTTATTCTTGGCCTTTTGTCAACACCCATTGCTTGAAGCAGAGCAAAAACCTTTAGCCGCTCATAATAGGTTATTGGGCTCCACCCAGTACATCTTGACTGTTTCAATGAAGATGTATGTTTCTGCACTTCAATTTCTGCAAAACAGTTTATGCTTTTTTAAATTTCCTCTCTTATAACTGATGTTACAAGTCTTTCAAAACACTGCATTGAGGTAGATGATTCATTCAAATTTACTGACACACCCACTGCTCTTCCGTCTTTGGGTTGGAATCTAAAACTATTCCTTGTTAATGCCCACACATTTGCGTCGTGCTATTCTCCATTTCTGACACACTCCTGATTTCGCCTTTCCCCTTCTTGTAAAGTTAAAGTTGGTCTTACTTAACCTGATGTTGAAGAATCAAGGGTAGGTGATGGAACCACGCCCATTCTTCCTGGCATAACACCTGCATTCTCAGAATCCGCATCGCTAGAAGCTGAACAAGACTGTGGTGGATTTGGTGTTATTCTATAAATATTATTAATTTTAATTCTATCAGGTGTGGGATCAGCTATGCAAGCCCCTGAGGTTTATTACATTCAGATAAGTTTACAGGGAACCTGTCTGCTTCCACCAATGACCTCACCCGATTATATATCTTCCCCTACTGAAGTGTAATGGTGTGTGTATGTTGTCAGCAAGTGTCTAGGGTATATGCCATGTGATGGAGTGTATAAACAGGACAACAACTACACCTATTACTAATAAACAATGATTAAACAAGTCACTGGTTAAGTTTTCAATTTAACATATATTTTGTACAATTTATTTTTCTGTATCTTTGTTATTCTTTTAGACACAGGAACAATCAACTCAAAATGATAATATAAATATTTACAACAATTAGTTCACAAATATAATTGAGTTTGTGTTTTCCCACACTTATTTATATAAGTCAAGTTAGAAAAGTGTCAAGTATTCCTTGCTCCTAGAAAAAGGTACAGGTTATTCGAACGTTTGGATTCATCACTGTCTGACACAATATATTTGAGAAATTGAGAGTTGGATTGTTTGCGATATCAAATACCCCAGACACGATTGCTTATCTGGGATTTCTGGTAACAGGCTGACTGAAGTATACTATGTCAGCTTCCACTGCCAAGTCACGCTTCTGCTTCTTGTAATATATTTATGTGCAGGCACTCAGTAGATATGGCCTCACTGCAGAACTTATGGTCAGGTATTTGATCACCTGGGCTCACTTTCAAACGTAGAAGAAACCCTGGAACAATATAAATGTGTCCAACTCAGCATCTAATAGTCTCTCTCTTTCCCTACTCTAACATTTTCAATATCATGAGACATCAGTATGGTAACTAACCAATTAGTTAACGTTCTCAATTTGGTTGGTACCCCTTTCGTGGATAAATAACTTTCAAACCACCGTTTGACACTTTCCTTGACAAAGGAAACAATTTACATTAATAATATCAAGTCATGTACAATCACGGTGACTTTCTGAAGAAGACGGCCAGTGATCTTCCTGGTCTTATGTCATAATACAACATTTTTTCATTAATATTTAATTTTCTTTTCTCCCAATATGGTAGAAAGCCTGTCTGGCTTTTCTACAACAGGTTAATACATTTCCTAACAACGCTGTGAAACAACACAGTGTTTGATGTTGACTTCCCTCTTAGATAAACTTTTTCCCCCATAAGGTTCATACTGATTCAATAATGCATACATAATAATGATAAAATTGCCAATATAAAGGTTTTCATTCTTACCACATCAAAGAAATATAAACACTAAATAGTTGAATATTGCGATATATGGTAATAATCCAGATCGCTGCTAGTGCAGAATAGCAAACAAGAATGTACTCCTTTCTTGTCTTAAAACAACTTTAGTGAATGAATTCTTTTTAACAAGTGGCCCCGAATACCAACTACTAATTGCTTTTATTCAATCGTTAGTATATTACACCACAGCCAATCAGGGACTGTTTGGCTTCTAGCGTTCTTTTTCAAAACTGACCTCAAATATTCAAAATTAGGACTCCTTCCCCTCTACCCCCACTACGGGAAACTGAGAAAGATTTTCAAGTCCATTCGTCTATCTGTCTTCTGTCCAACTTCTTTATTTCTTAATAGTTTTAAATTCTGATACATACTTATTGATCCTGTTGTTATCTATCGCACAGTCATTACATTATTTTATTCTTGTATTTATTTCTAATGCCTAGTATCGTTTTATTTCTACAATGCTTCAAAAAAAATATTTCCTATCTCTCCTATTCAAATTTGTAAACACGACTAGTGACACTCCTAGTCCGATACTCCGTCTCATCCCCCCATTCAGTACTGCATATTAAAAAAAAATCTCACGTTAACCTTAATTTTTTTCTTTTATTTTTAACTATCGCTCTCATGCAGACCGCAGCAGATCCTTGTAGTAGGTTACCAAATTTTTAACAACACGTTTGTAGAATCACTACTTTAGCACTACTTCTAGCAAAAAATGCGACTTGTGTGTGTGTTTATATCGGCTGACGATTCTAACAGCGTGAATATGTGCTAAGAACGCGTGTCGATAAAAAGGGGGTCTGCAACTTGTGACGTCGCGTTTCTGCCATGCTACGACATTTATCTCTCAATTTTATGCCTTCGTGTCTTCGTTTTTACACGTTTTCTTCTCTCTCTCTCTTGCTTTGAAGGCTAGGCTTGAACTGTGACGTTAGTTTCACGCAAGCGGTACTAAAATCTAGTGGCTTTGCTAGCGAGATAATTTACCAGCATTTCTACAGCATACATTGGATTCCCGACTGGCATAGTAGAAGCTGTTAGTCATTAACACACGGGCTGTTTTATTTAATAGCATTGGGAGTACAATTCTATGGAAATTAGCGTTTGTCTCACAGATTTTACTACAAAGACCTAGAACTAACACTAAAGTAACTACTGCTGTACCAGTCCTCATCTTCTCTGAAATTTTCAATCAAACTAAGAGCCTGCTGCGCACTAAGACGAGCAGGTCGCTTGCAAGACGATGAACTAGACGCCATCGAAAATAGGGAACACAATTTTTATCAAATTTACTGCAAGGTAGTAGATGTTATCAATGTTTAAAACACTCAAAAGTGTAGCACGCCGACTTTCCCGCTTTTGAATAATAATTAAAAAGGTCCCCCTATCCGCTTCCCTGTCATCTAAAATTTCTAACTGGGACGAAATGAAACAAAAACTTAGTTCAAATATACTGGCCCTGAAAACTGATCTGCCATCTTCAACGCCAAGAAATATCGGCCTCGAATACTGACGGGTCATCCTTTAAGAGTTAACTTTACCACTTCTTCAAACTGTATCTATATTGCTGGCTAGGTTAGTCTGTGAATCCACATATTTTTTTTAAATGCATCTCCACGTTTTTCTAATTATCGTTAGTTGAATTTACTCTTGTAATCTCTTCTTTTTTTTTTTCTTTTTTTGCTCTGTGTATTTTTAAACTCAATTGTTGTGTCTTTTCATCCAGTATTTTCATTCAGTCTTGCATTTCGTTACTCTCGTGGAACAGAAGAGCCAGGTCGTCATCAAAATCTAAATCGTTAAGCTGTTTTGTTGGATTCCACTGAATTTAACTATTTGTCTTTAACACATATTTGAAACTGTTTTAGGTAAACGTAGAGACACATCTTGAAGGACTATGATGCCATTGCCCATCTTGACTTCTGACGTAACGCTGGAAGACTACAAGCAGCCAGTCACAAATGGTTTTGATGGATATTTCATTATATCACAATCCAACTTACAGCTGTCGCCAACAAAAGGTTAGACATTATTGTAATTTTCTCTTTGCCTCTTTTCAATGCTTAGATCCTATTGTGGCTGCAGAATATGAATAAAGAAACTACGGTAAAATGTGTTAATAACTTGCAGAATTTTACACTAAACGAAATGAATCGCTGACAATACTTCTTTTACCTGCATACAGGAACTAATGAAATTGTTTAATGAATTGCTCACTTTACTCGCATAGGATATTCTTCTTCTTCTTCCTCGTTCATCCTGAAAAGGACGTTGGTTGCGTTGTGTCTGTTTACGCCGGAGCTGTGATATCTGCACCTTTTGGTCGACACATCCGACTTCAGCACGGCATTTTTTGGGACCGGGTTTGCCTTCCCTCTGCGATCCCTACTCTCTCAGCCAGACTGCAGTGATGCAGTCTGTTTCCAGGACCACCACATGGAGGTGGAGTAGGGTCTTGGTCAGCTCTGGTTCGCTGACCCTGATGCAAGCAGTCAAGCTATGGGTCGCTGACTGCATTCTCTATTGCTGCATCTTTGGGTCCCACATAGGATATGAAACTCTTGTATTGTCTACAGTGTGTGTGTGTGTGTGCGCGCGCGTGCGTGCGTGCGTGCGTGCGCGCGCGAGAAAGAGAGAGAGAGAGAGAGTCTATGAGGTAAGCAACTGTCATAGAATTTAAAGGACCTGCGCCGAACTTTGTTTTAAAGAAGGTAAAGGATCCCGTTACACGCCCATTGAGTCAAATTGGGAATATGGTGTTAGGCCCATACTTTCTCGACCATCGGCCGCCTTAACCGTTTTGTAAAGTTGTTCCATTTGAGAACTCCTACAAAGCCATTTATTGTCTTAGTCTTCTTAATACGAACATTTCCATCTTGTTGTGGGGTCTAGCTGTGGCTTCTTGTCCTTCAGTGG
>JAMPIV010014730.1:70000-117364 GCA_024509875.1 Oreohelix idahoensis
TCTTCTCGTTCGCTGTTGTTTAGTAATGTCTACACAAGAAGTCCAGTTCTCTGGATGTATGTTGCTGTGGTTGAAAGTTCTTCAAGACTCCCAAACAGCTTTGTGTGGATGTGCGTCTCTGTGGGCCAATGTTCAGTTCGCAATTGACTAAGCATGTGGTAGTCTTGCAGGATGTGTTCGGCTGTCTGCGCTGCCTGTACACACGTACATAGGGGTGATGGGACCAATCTCAGTCTGTATAAGTGACTGTTCAGTCTGTTATGACCTGTTCTAATACGGAACAGGATCATCTGTTTTGCTCGATCAAGATAGTGATAGTTGTCTCTTTGTTGGTCAATTTTCCTTATGGCCTTGATAAGGGTCTTCTTTTCCTAGAATGTGATTGTTTGTTCTTTTTGTTCCTGTGTTGCTCCCTCTTTTGCTAACGTATCTGCTCTCTCTCATTTCCTGGTATGCCACAGTGTGATGGTATCCACTGTAGCACTACCCTTCTTTTGATATTTACTTCGTATAGGACTTTGTTTAATTCTGGCAGTTTATCACTGTTGAGGGCTTGCAGAACTGACATTGCATCGGTAAGGAATACAACCTGCTGACATTGGCTTATTGTGTTATTTATTATTCCTGCAGCAATGCTTAAGGCCTGTACTTCAGCAGCGTAGTTTGAACAGAATATTCCAGTAGGTGAACAGGTGGATTCGTTTTCTTTGTCTGGATAGACCACATAAACACCTGTGCCTCCGTTCTTCATTGCTCTGGTTGCAGATCCATCAGTATATACTTGGATCCATGCTTCTCTGGGGTATAGTTCTTCAATCATGTCACATGCTGCTATTTTCCTTTGGAGAGTATTTAGCTCTCCCATGGGGCAGGTGATAGTTATGGAGGTCTTAATGCTGAAATTTTGATGTTGTTCCCATGGGGTTGGGAGGAGTATGGGAGCTATTTCCTTAGTGATGTCTGGTAGTTCATCCTTGTATGTTCTAATTAGTTTTTTGGACCGATGCACAAAACTGCTTCTCTTCAACCTCCCACTGGCTAAATCTCCAAATCTAGTTTTCATTGGATGATCTGGTGAAACGGGATTCATCTGTGAACAGAACTCTGCTCCATTGATGCCTTGTCCAGGTGTCGTGAAACATTCTAAATCCACATATATAAATTAAAAGGTAAATGTAAAGCCTAACACATAAATTCAATAAGAGGAAAAGAAGAATGGTAAAGAACAGTGCTGTCACAATTACTGTACTCGAGATCCCCCTTTTTCTGCTTCGTCTGCATATTCTCACGCTTTCACGTTTACTAGTAAAGCCTACAGCAGCATACACGCATTTCAACAAAACAATAAAACGTGTACTGTATTTCTTAGAAAACCTTGAGATACGCAAGCTGATTAATGACCTAAATTAATACTAGCATTAATTTCATTTTATACACTACGTAATGAAAAGACAGATGGACTTAGGATAGATAGAGAGAGAGGGCTGAACGGAGGACGTATGCAACACTAACACGCGTCTCGCGATATAAAATTAATGCCACCCCAAGCGTAAGGCATGAAGCACTACCTTTTTTTTCAAATAAACAGTGATAAAAAACACTACCAATACACGGTTAGGTTTTAAAAAACATGTTTAATGCTTATTAGGAAACATGACATTCTACTGTTTTATGTCTGAAATCCTGACATTAGTCTGACAGAACAGTCGAAAAGGCAGGACAGGTGGCGGTTCTAAATCGAAAAAAATAAAAAATACACGACTATCCTAGAAAATACATATTTTGAACGCAGCCACTTAGCTCCATTAAAACTTATATATTTGGGTGCCTTAGGACTTTCTGACAAAGAATATGTTAGGTGTTAAGAAATTAGTTTAATAATTAACAAATTATAGCCATGATACTAGAGTGGTGCTGTCAGACAGCACCAAATCATAATCGCACAGTGGCATGTTTTGAAACCACCATTTTACGGGAAATAGGCCACCATGTTAAATCCGATTTGATTATCATAACCCTAGACATGTAAGGCTAAACATGATTAGTCGGATTGCAAATACTATTTTTGGTTGTTAGGGGAAACGTAGGAAGGATAAATTTTTTCAAAAGCTTTGTAAACATGGCCCTATTGGCTAGACCCGTTGATATAGTCAATTAGGAGCGTCTGTTCAGTGAGTGCCACATTTTAAAATAAACTTACTAAGAAACAGTGCGTTGAGATCCAGCTCCTATTTTTTCTAAAAAAAGCCTGGGACAGAGGCAGATCGGAATTTGTGCCATAATTCATCGCCAGTCAACGTATTTGTTTATTATTTCCATGAATTGTGGTAAGATTGACATATTTGATATCTTTTTGATGAAAATTGAATGTGAATTGATAATTTATGTCTGTATATGTGTGTGGTTCAGTAGCAAACATGAGGCAAAGCCTAGATAGTGCTCCAACCTGAACAAAACTTGTCGGAGAGAAGTATAAATGCATGGGATCACCAAATAGTACACTGACACCTATCTTATTGACTAGAAGGAACTAATGCTGGAATTGCAGAGGCGTAGTAACCATTACGGAGAATAATACTGGTGTAAATAGTTTCAGATGAAGCTAGCAGTTGGCCTACCGCTCTGAACTCAGTGTTTGTTATGTATTGTGTTCAGTGTGGAAATAGATTATAAATTAGTTCTGAAGTAGGAGGTACAACCTTCTTGTTTCAGGGACCGTGGTCATAACTTATTGAAGCAGCACCTGGTCTGAGTTTTGCTGAATCCAGAGGCTGATAGCATACTCCTTGGTCCAGATAGCGACTAGTGAGGTGTCTCAAGAACACGGTGAAGCAAGCGAGCAGAGGAGTCTGTTTACTGCCGCCCTCACAGAAGATAAGATTCTGTGGCCAGAGCAGCTCAATTTTATGTGCCCCCTCTAAAACTAACAATATAGTAAATAAAGAGGGACAATAAATTGTTTCAATTGACAAGAAATTGTGAACTTTTCCCAATACTATTTCCACCATAAGCAAACACTTGAAGTCATGATGACAAATAACCACCAAGCTTGAACAAGCCAGTATTACCTCCTAGTACTACATCACAACTTACACACATATGATAATAATAATAAAATATGTCAATACAAAGATCATAACTATAAATTGTGTACATATAACTTGTAATTACATTTGATTGTGATTCCTGGTTCACTGTGTAGTTGAATCAGGATATCTATTATTGAAAGGAATTAATACATATATTTTTAAACTTTAACACTTGACTCATTTAAGATAGTCTTATAGAGTGTTTTATGTGTGTGAGTGTCACAGTGTTGTAAAGTGTTGTGGAATAAATTAAATTGTTTATCTGTCTGTTGTTGTTGTGACTTACACTTCATCATTTTCATAACCCTAGACTTTCAACGTAGCCATCACAATATTCCAGAATAATTCTGACTGAGGTATAAATGTGGTAGCAAGTAAGGTCATCTGTAATACACCACACTTATTAGATACAGATACCTTCACAGCTGATCTCAGTCAGTACACTAAGTCCCCTATAAATATTTATATCATCCCACTTTACCACATATATTGGGGTCTCGCTCCCGGGATATTGAATTTTCTCCTATTATATATATTGGGAATAATAAAAATTTAAAAGGTATCCTTGGGTGAAAATAAATAAGGTTGAGCTCTCAGTGCCTGTGGTTGTCCTTAGTTAATTAGTCATAGATAAAATTGTTTAGTTAAATATTTTATACATTTACCTGTTAGAAAATGGCCGACCTCGCAAAATTTCGATCTGCTGCTGTGCAGACTGCGAAAGAGTTAGGAATGGACGGGCAAGTTATGATTGCTTATGTCACTACAGAATGTGACAAATATATTGAACGCGAAGAAAGAAAATTTGAGGCTGAAAGAAGGCTAGAGGCTGAAAAAGAAATTAAGAACTTACAATTAGAGGCTGAGGCTAAGAGGTTGCAGATTGAGGCTGACAAAGAGGCTAAAGCATTGGAGGCAGATAAGGAGATTAAAAGGCTCCAGTATGAAGAGAAGAAGCTGGAGGCAGAATGAGAAGACAAGAGACTAGCTACAGAAAGAGAGGAAAGAAGATTGACTGCAGAGAGGGAAGCAGAGGATAAGAGATTACAAAGGGAACATGAGTTATGACTAAGGGAGTTTGAGTTTCAAGGCCATGCTCCTGAAAATGGTGCCAGTCCCTTTGCCTCCGATGCTAATGCTAGTCAGGGAGCCTCAACCTCAGCTATGAATTTTCATTTAGATCATTTTGTTGAGAAAGACGATGATATTGAGAGCTATCTGAATAGATATGAACTATTAGCTACCACGTATGGGTTAGAGAGAGAAAGGTGGAGCTTAAAGTTATCTCAAGGACTTCGTGGTGCAGCTTATGAAGTTTTTGCCAAAATGAGCAGAAATGATCAAGAAAATTATGACATGCTAAAGCAGGCTCTTTTGTTAAGATATGAAAAGAATGGTGAATTTTATAGAAGAAAATTTAGGAATGCTAAACTACTGTCAGGTGAAACCTATCACCAGTTCTCTGCACGGTTAGAGACATACTTGGAGAAATGGACTTCTCTGGGGAAAACCCAAGATCTTAAGGAAATGATCCTTATAGAACAACTAAGAGAGTCCATGGCTCCAGACCTGAGAAAGTTTCTCATGGAACAAGGTGCAGAGAGACTGGGTGAGCTACTAAATGTCGCTGAAAGGTATCAGGCAGCTCAAGCAGAGGTAACAGGTAACAAAAAGAAACAGGTAGATAATTTTAAGGCACCACAGAACTTTAATAAATTTGATCCTAGAGATCAAAACAAAGGTAAGCACCAGTTTGATAGGCCACGGTATGACAATAAAAATAAAACCCCACAATTCGATGAAAGGAAATCTGATGAAAGAAAATCTTTCAACCAAGGAAGGAGGTGGTGTAAAAATTGTAAGATGAACAATCATGACACTGACCATTGTAGAAGGAAACCTCCTCATTGTGCTGCTATGACATCTGGAAAAAAGGAAAAAAAAGGTCAAACCTGCGGAACTACAGGAACCATACCACCCCCCAGTGTGTGAAGATGTAATCTGTAATGGTGTCACCATAAGGTGTTTATATGATACAGGTTTAGATTATGATTCTGTTGTGAGTTCTCACCTGGTGCAGGCAGATCAATACACCACAGAAACAGTGGAGATTCAAACTGCAACCAAGGATGTAGCTACCATGACACTTCCCGTCGCCCGGATAAAGGTGAAAACGCGATATGTGGAAGGAATCATAAAAGCAGCAGTGATAAATGAGCCAATCTACCCTCTGATATTGGGGTGTAGATATGTCTTCTTGGGGAATCCCAAGAGACCTGTGATATTGGCAACAGTGCAGACCAGATCACAGTCTAAAAAGGAGGAGGATAATCCAATAAATACTCATCCAGATGAGATGAGGAAGGCACAGGCGGAGGACAAAACACTCAAGCCGTGTTTCAAGAAGTTGCCCAAATCTCATACACCTCCAGGCAAGGGAGAATTTTATATGAAGAACAAGCTGATTTATAGGAAGGCTGGATCTGAATCCAATGGTCACGGACAGCTGGTCCTTCCCACTTCATATAGGACTAAAGAGTTGGAACTAGGGCATGCGATTCCCTTCAGTGGTCATATGGGGATCAGCGCAACAGGACAGCGTATAGCTTGTCACTATTTCTGGCCAGGGATAACTGAAGATATCAAACGATATGTAAAATCCTGTCCAGAGTGCCAACGAGTAGCACCTAAGCATTGGACTGCACCAGCAACTCTGGGGGAAATGCCCATAGTGGGAACACCCTTTGAGATAGTTGCCGTGGATCTTGTGGGACCTCTCACTCGAACTAAAAGGAGGAACAGCTACATTCTGACTCTGGTGGACACTTGTTCTATGTGGGGAGAGGCGGTAGCCCTGTCATCGATTGACTCTAAGCATGTGGCAGAGGCATTACTCACAATTTTCACAAGGTTAGGCTTTCCCAATCAAATCTTGACTGATAATGGCTCTCAGTTCAAGGGGAAACTAACAGAAGAAGTTTTCAGGATCTTCCAGGCCAAACACTTCCATTGTAGTGTGTACCATCCCCAAGGGAACGGCCAAGTGGAAAGATTTAATGGCACGTTGATGTCGATCCTGAGAAAGTTGGCACACGAAAAACCAGATACATGGGACCAGTACCTTCACGCCGCCCTTTTTGCTTATCGGGAGGTACCCCATAGTTCAACCGGTATGGCCCCGGCAACATTATTATTTGGAAGGCCAATAAAAGGTCCACTCGAAGCGCTGTTAAGAACGTGGACTGATGAAAAGGCAGAGGAAAATATTACATCCTCATACCAATATGTGAATGAGCTGACCACTCGTTTAAAAACTGGCTGGAAACTTGCCAATGAAAATTTGAGACAAGCCAGGAAAAAACATGCTGCCTATTACAACAGGAAAACTAAAGACAGAGATTTGGCTGTGGGAGAGAAGGTACTGCTTCTTCTACCCGGTAGTCAGAATAAGTTACAAATTGGATGGCAAGGTCGATATACAGTTCTAGAGAAGGTGTCTAGAACCAATTATAAGATAGATAAGAAGGGGAAAGAAAAAATCTATCATGTGAATCTCCTGAAGAAATATTTGGAAAGAGAAAATCAGGAAGAGACACACTTGTTGACCTTGTCCATTGCCATGGAGATGAAAAAGGAACCACTTTCATCATTTGAATATCCATTACACCCCTGTGAGACAGCGGCACATGGGAAAATCAGTACACATTTAACGAAAAACCAGAAAGAGAGAGTGCAACGGGTTCTAGATGATCATACAGAGGTGTTAACAGACAGACCGGGGCATACAAACTTATTGGAATATGATATGAAACTGATAGATCCCACACCTGTCTGTATGAAACCATATTCGATTCCTTTTGCTAAGGAGAAAGCTTTGAAGAGAATGATGAGAAAATTGTTGGATCCTCTGAATAACCCATGCATCACAAATTTCATGGATGATATCCTGATAGCAACAGAAACATTTGAGGAACACATTGACTCTCTGAACATGCTGTTTAATCGACTTAGAGAAGCGAATTTAACAGCCCGACCAACCAAATGTTGCGTTGGATGTAAAGAATTAGAATTCTTGGGACACACAGTCCATCAGGGAAACATGACCACAAACCAAGAAAGACGTGAGATCCTTTGTCTCATTATGTGGTTTCTACCAAAAGTATATCAAAAACTTTAATTCCATATGTGCACCGTTAACTGATTTGACACGTAAAGGAAATCCAGATCGAATTACATGGACATCACAATGTGAGTTGGCGTACCATGAATTGAAGGAAAATCTCACAAGCAAACCTATTTTGAAATTACCTGACTTAAGTCAAGAATTCATTGTGAGGACGGATGCCAGTAATATCGGGTTAGGTGCGACCCTGTTACAGAAATCAGATGCACTGGATGGGGAATTAAGCCCAGTGGCATATGCTAGCAGAAAGTTGAATAAAGCTGAAACCAATTACTCAACTAGCGAAAAAGAATGTCTTGCAGTAATATGGGCGATAAAGAAATTCAATATTTATCTGTATGGGAAGGCATTCAAGTTGCAAACGGATCACAAACCCTTGTCGTTTCTAGCGCAGGCTAGACATGAAAATTCTA
This sequence comes from Oreohelix idahoensis, assembly GCA_024509875.1. Lineage (NCBI taxonomy): Eukaryota > Metazoa > Mollusca > Gastropoda > Stylommatophora > Oreohelicidae > Oreohelix > Oreohelix idahoensis. Next base: position 77,686 of record JAMPIV010014730.1, read on the forward strand.
GGTTACTCAGATGGTCATTACTTATGCAGCCATTTGAGTTTAGCATAGAGTATATTTCTGGAAAAACAAATGTGGGAGCGGATTTTTTAAGCCGCCATCCCTGTGATGAGAATCACCGTAAGGCCCAGAAATAATAATAAATTTCTCTATGTGTATATAGAATTATAGACTGACATATAACGTCTGTTTTAAGAGGGGAGAATTTGTCGTGAAACATTCTAAATCCACATATATAAATTAAAAGGTAAATGTAAAGCCTAACACGTAAATTCAATAAGAGGAAAAGAAGAATGGTAAAGAACAGTGCTGTCACAATTACTGTACTCGAGATCCCCCTTTTTCTGCTTCGTCTGCATATTCTCACGCTTTCACGTTTACTAGTAAAGCCTACAGCAGCATACACGCATTTCAACAAAACAATAAAACGTGTACTGTATTTCTTAGAAAACCTTGAGATACGCAAGCTGATTAATGACCTAAATTAATACTAGCATTAATTTCATTTTATACACTACGTAATGAAAAGACAGATGGACTTAGGATAGATAGAGAGAGAGGGCTGAACGGAGGACGTATGCAACACTAACACGCATCTCGCGATATAAAATTAATGCCACCCCAAGCGTAAGGCATGAAGCACTAACATTTTTTCAAATAAACAGTGATAAAAAACACTACCAATACACGGTTAGGTTTTAAAAAACATGTTTAATGCTTATTAGGAAACATGACATTCTACTGTTTTATGTCTGAAATCCTGACATTAGTCTGACAGAACAGTCGAAAAGGCAGGACAGGTGGCGGTTCTAAATCGAAAAAAATAAAAAATACACGACTATCCTAGAAAATACATATTTTGAACGCAGCCACTTAGCTCCATTAAAACTTATATATTTGGGTGCCTTAGGACTTGCTGACAAAGAATATGTTAGGTGTTAAGAAATTAGTTTAATAATTAACAAATTATAGCCATAATACTAGAGTGGTGCTGTCAGACAGCACCAAATCATAATCGCACAGTGGCATGTTTTGAAACCACCATTTTACGGGAAATAGGCCACCATGTTAAATCCGATTTGATTGGAGGGAATGATATGTAAGGCTAAACATGATTAGTCGGATTGCAAATACTATTTTTGGTTGTTAGGGGAAACGTAGGAAGGATAAATTTTTTCAAAAGCTTTGTAAACATGGCCCTATTGGCTAGACCCGTTGATATAGTCAATTAGGAGCGTCTGTTCAGTGCCACATTTTAAAATAAACTTACTAAGAAACAGTGCGTTGAGATCCAGCTCCTATTTTTCTAAATAAAAGCCTGGGACAGAGGCAGATCGGAATTTGTGCCATAATTCATCGCCAGTCAACGTATTTGTTTATTATTTCCATGAATTGTGGTAAGATTGACATATTTGATATCTTTTTGATGAAAATTGAATGTGAATTGATAATTTATGTCTGTATATGTGTGTGGTTCAGTAGCAAACATGAGGCAAAGCCTAGATAGTGCTCCAACCTGAACAAAACTTGTCGGAGAGAAGTATAAATGCATGGGATCACCAAATAGTACACTGACACCTACGGTGAAGCAAGCGAGCAGAGGAGTCTGTTTACTGCCGCCCTCACAGAAGATAAGATTCTGTGGCCAGAGCAGCTCAATTTTATGTGCCCCCTCTAAAACTGACAATATAGTAAATAAAGAGGGACAATAAATTGTTTCAATTGACAAGGAATTGTGAACTTTTCCCAATACTATTTCCACCATAAGCAAACACTTGAAGTCATGATGACAAATAACCACCAAGCTTGAACAAGCCAGTATTACCTCCTAGTACTACATCACAACTTACACACATATGATAATAATAATAAAATATGTCAATACAAAGATCATAACTATAAATTGTGTACATATAACTTGTAATTACATTTGATTGTGATTCCTGGTTCACTGTGTAGTTGAATCAGGATATCTATTATTGAAAGGAATTAATACATATATTTTTAAACTTTAACACTTGACTCATTTAAGATAGTCTTATAGAGTGTTTTATGTGTGTGAGTGTCACAGTGTTGTAAAGTGTTGTTGAATAAATTAAATTGTTTATCTGTCTGTTGTTGTTGTGACTTACACTTCATCATTATCATAACCCTAGACATTCAACGTAGTCATCACAATATTCCAGAATAATTCTGACTGAGATATAAATGTGGTAGCAAGTAAGGTCATCTGTAATACACCACACTTATTAGATACAGATACCTTCACAGCTGATCTCAGTCAGTACACTAAGTCCCCTATAAATATTTATATCATCCCACTTTACCACACCAGGTCACATGACGCCGAGCCCAAGCCAGACGAGTTGCGCGATGAGCTGGAGCCAAGACAGGTCGGATGACAGGTCGCCTTGCGTGCAGATCTGCATCTCTCAGTCGGTTTCGTATGGTTTGGTCACTGACGATTACGTTGGTGGCTGCTCGCAGTTGCGTCCTGATGGCACTGGCAGTGATTGTTCTTTGTCTGAGAGCCAATACAACAACAAATGTGTCTTGCCGTCTTGTGGTAGACATTGGACGTCCTGACCTGCGTTCTGCGACACTGCCGGTTGCATTATAACGATAACGCAGAGTTTGTATGACAGAGTGGGCAACTCCTAATCTCCTAGCAACTTCTCGCAGTTCTACATCATCCTGCAGCCATGTCATCGCTCTCCATCTGTCAACATTGGTCAAGCGTCTTAGCTGAGCCATGGCTAAAATGGTAAATGTTACAAACATACCCATTGCCCGTTCCTTCCGAAAAGTGGGTGACATGTGTTCACTATAGTCACGACTTGCACGTGAAAAGCAAATTTCAGCAATGTTATCAACACGCTTTGCCATAGGACGCATTTTCAAACATGCATTATTTCCCTTTCCACCACGTACATTTGATTGCCCTTGGAGGTTCACACACGTAACACAGATTTGATTTATTGTCAGATTAACAAACATTGTTTAAGCATGCAACAAAATGCAGCAAAACTTTTTTGACTGAGTGTTCAGGTTTAAAAACAAACAGCTTAGTTGAAATGACCTAAAAATTGAAAGTTGCCTTTAACTTTTTTTGAGCAATATATATATATATATATATATATATATATAGTCTTGACCGTACTTCTTAAGCAGAGTTAATACAGGTATAGTGCTTGATAAAAATCCGATTTATCTGGTCCCCCAAGATCTACTTTACTTTAAGAATTAAATATTCAAGATGGAATTAAAGGAACTCGGGATTAAGCTCTATATAATTAAGCTAACATCCCAAAAATAACTTTAAAAAAATTAGGTGTGCTTACCGAGCAAAAGGAATTCAATCTCAGCACAATAAATCTGGTTATAGGCTCTCAACCTAAAATGGTTATCCAGGCTGCAAGGAATCCTAGAGCGACAATGGTAGGGAGTGATAGAGACCTGCCCTTAAATAGTAAGAAAAATGGCCAGGTGCTCGGCCAGCTTTCCTTAGTCCGCCCGAGATGAAACAAACAAACGTAAGACTTACGAGAGAGAGCTTTTTTGGCTGCGTCACGAGACGGGGGAATGTGGCGTAATGTTAGCACACTCGCCCGTTCTACAAGCGACTAGAGTTCGGGATGAAAACCGAAGGACGGCAAAGATAAAAGGCAGAGAAAGTTTCCTCGTGTTCTTGGGTACTCCGTACTCAAAGAAGCTAAGATTTTTCCGCTCCCCCAGAATCGCTACAAAAAAAAAAGACATTGGCAAAATGCCGCTTTGCACGAGCACGGAGGTGAGCATAGCTTAGTTCTAACGAGATTGACAGGTACCAAAGACAGAATTCGAGCTGTTAGAGCAAAAGTGACAGAAAAGGTGGGCGGTGTCGAGAAATAGAAAGAAACCAGACAGGCCACTCAGACTAAAGGGCAGAAAATTCAAACAAATCGTGACACTGTGCGTGTCACGAGTCTTCTTACTCATCTTTTATTGCTAGTTATCCAGACATTCTCCAACATACTTAAAGTATTAATTTAATAGCGATGCAACATTAAAATAGTATCAAAGCATACATTTACAGTATCTTATTACAATTAAGAATTAAAGTATATTAAAATGAAAAACTAGATCATACAGTATATTAGAAAAAAATAATTCGAAACAAAATCAGTTAGGGCGTCATATAATCAGCCCTCATAAAGTATTTGAACAGCCTACAATTATATGAGTAGGGACTGTGCATGTTTTTCAGGTCATGAGGAAGATTGTTCCAAAGATGAGCAGCTGAGTAAGCCAAGCTCTTCTTGAACAAGTCTAGCTTGGGCTTGGGTACCTGTAATGTGTTTAAGCGCTGACTACGTTTTTCGTTGTATTTTAAAAGTGGGCAGAGATACGTTGGAGCATTCTGTGACAAGATTTTGTGAGCGAATTTAGCCTTGTTAAACAGGAAGCGCTTTCTGGGGGGTAGTATTTTAAGATAATTATATAGATCTAAACAATGTGTTTAGTGTTTATCAGCACCTAGGCGCACTGCGCGTTTTTGAAGTGAATGGCGCGTTTTTTGTGTTGGATATGGAACAACCATCCCAGATTGTGGAACAGTAGTCTAGGTATGTTTGTATATGAGATGTGTAGAACATTTTCCTTGCCTCCTCATACAGGAAGTGTTTGATTTTGGCTAATTTGTAAACTTTCTGTGTCGTTAGCTTTGTGAGTGCATGTACATGTGAGTTCCAATATAGGTGCTGGTCAACAGTTAGACCTAGCGTTTTATGTTCATTTACTGCTTTCAAACAGTGATGTTCCAATGTAGAGCTGAAGTGTAGTTTTCTGCGAGTTTTATAGTCTGGTTGATATTAACATACATTTCGTTTTACTAATATTTATTTGCATTCGATTCTCGTTGCTTCACTTAATAAGATTATGTGTATCGTTTTGAAAAGATAGTTCTAGTGAGATGCAACTTTTATCACTAGTATAAACAGTACAGTCATCGGCAAACAGGTCACAAGATGAGAGTTTGATGTGTAGCGGAAGATCGTTAATCTATACGGCAAAGAGAAGAGGGTCGAGAATAGAACCCTGAGGAACACCGGTATCGACTACGGTTGGGTCGGACAAGGAATTATTGTAAGACACCACTTGTTGTCTGTCTGACAGAAATGATTTAATTAACGTCACCTGCTTAAGATTTCTTTCATTGTGCTTAATTTTCTGATTAAAATAGTGTGATCTAACATATCGAATGCTTTTTTAAAGTCTACAAAGATTGCTCTGCATATATTATCGTTATTGATGTTTAGATGCCAGTTGTCTATCATTTTAGTTGAGGATGTGTGGAATGAATGTTTTGGTCTAAACCCCGGCTGACTATCAATTAGCAGGTCATTATTGGCTAGATGTTCTATTGCTGTTTTGTGTAAGTGTTTTTTCAGTGGTTTGGACAGCGAAGATATAAGAAAAATGGGCCTATAGTTACCAAGGTTGCTATTATCAGATGAACCAGGTTTAAAAAGACGGTATACTTTATCGATTTTAAAGGCAGGTGGAAAGTAACTCCTTGCGATACATTGATTATATATGTATGTTAGTGAATCACTAATAGCTGGTGCAGCATAACGCAATATTCGATTACTGATTCCATCAAGTCCCGATGAGTTATTATCTTTAAGGTAAAAAAGATAGTTATAAACTTCGTTAACTGTTATAAAAGGGATGTCGCATGGAATAGTGTTAGTACACTTGTTCTCGCAGAACGTAGATAATTTGCTTAAATCACAAGGTGAAGAAGGTATGGTGGATTTTAAATTGTTGATTTCTGCCTGAAAATGATTGCTGAAGTCTTTATATAAGTCTGTACAAGTAAATGAAGTATTGGGAGTTTGTGAGTCTGGCGAATTTCTTTTGTTCACTAAGGTATTGATTGCCTTCCTCATATTTTTACTGTTTGTTTTGTTTTGAACTCAATTACTAACGTAGTTTTTCTTTTCTCTGCGAATTAAATATTGTACTTTATTTCTTACTGCCCGATATGTAATGATGTCCTTATTTTTGTTCGGTCGATCCCTCTGCCTCAAAGCGTCAAGTACTTCTTGTCTGATAAATGGAGATTTTATTTGTCTTTTCCCGCGAATTTCTTTAGTAGGCGTATGCTTATTAAAAATACTATAAAATATCCGTGTCCGAGAGAGAGACAGACACAGAGAGAGATAGATATTTAAAGTCACCATGCGGTACCCTTTCCCTATTTAACATCTACACAGTGTGACGAAATGGACGACCTCTATCGATCTTTGGTTCTCTCCGGCAGTATCGGTACATTTGTGGTACTGATTTTTATTAGGTGCTTTAAATTATCGCACTTTTCTTTCTGTCTTTCTTTCTTTCTTCTGTATTGTTCTTCTAAGTAGCAGATATTTGATTTTATCAAATCACCCTGTATGTGATAAATATCACATTTGCAAGGAATGCTACCCAGATTTGTGATAATAGGCGCGGCAGATTAACACGTACCTCGGTCAGCGCTATCGGCTTAAATCTCCGATAAGACACGGAGTTTGCGTACTCATACGACAGATAACGAGATTACTGTCTGTGTAACACCTGTGGGCAGACGTGTGATATAATCGTTTCCGGTCACTTGGTTAAAAGTAATCATGGATTACATTTTAGACAATATGAGTCTACAAATGTGTTTGTGAGAGTGTATGCAAGACATCATATTTCCATATATGGGAGACGTGACCTTTTGCAAAATGTTTCCATGTAGGAAATATTTTGAAAGTGCCACACCCGACATGTTTGAAATGATTGGATCTTTCTGATTAGATTCATAACAACATTGAGGGGGAATATAGGCTGACCATTTTCGCAGTTTTATCTCACTGTGAATTTCAAGCTCGCCAAGACTTCAGACCTCGCCAGAGTGAAGACGAGATTCATAATTCCTTTGTGTTAACCAGGCCTTTTATTGGAAAACCAGATAAGACTTACAAAAGCACAGGAAATCTCTACATTTTAATAAGGAACCCAGGGACTAGGAAACTGAAAAAAACACGGAGTCAGAAGGGGCAATCTGTTGTAAAATTAAAGACATCCCAGACTCGTGTAAGAGAACAATTCGTCTCTTTTATTCATCTGAGCAAACAAGTCTGTAGCCAGGATTGGCGTAAGTTGTGATTTACATTTCATATTTTATTACTAACATGTGAACTAACATATATCGGGAGCCGCGCTGGTGTAATGGCTTCGGCGTTGTACTGGCGACCAGGTGTTCATGGTTCAAACCCGGGCGTCGGCGTTTGAAGAAATGTTTACGGCCGGAAATTTGACTGAATAGCCTGAACGGCTCCTGTGATAAACCCTCTGTGGATGGGAAGGAGCGAAGCTCCTGACCGGGTTGGAAGGAAAGTCCTCAGGTTCCCCAGCCTCGCAATGACATGTCATTGGACCGAAGGGCTGAAAGCCCAAGTGCCGCTGGTTAAGAAAAAAAAAAAAAAAAAAAAAAAAAAAAAAACTAACATATATATGTATATATTACCATGTGAAGTTTAATACTCGTATGTGACACTCGCTATTGGATATCAAAGTCGTTTGGGGCTGGCAACCTGAGTATCTAGAATGATGATTCATGAGTCACCACTGCAAGGGCTGGTGATTGCTTTATTGATAGTTTCGTAAAGAAAACTAAAAGCATAAAGTAGTTCCAGGTTCCCTATGGAGCAGGGAGGGAAAGATGAAAGAAATGATGTACATTCTAAGAATAATACGAGGGGCGTTCAGAAAGTAATGCACCACATCGTTTTTCTCAGGAGCTGTTTATTCAAAAAGCATGAAATTTATACACAGTATACATGGATATGTCATGTAAACATCGGTATTATTCAACATAATCCCCATCAACTTGTACGGCTTTATGCCAGCGCGAAACAAGTGCATGTATTCCTAGCCCGTACCAGATTTTGTCATGATCATGTAGCCATTTCTTCGCTGCATGAATCACTCCTTCATCATCTTCAAACCTTGTCCCACGGAGTGCGTCTTTAAGTGGACCAAATAGATAAAAATCAGAGGGTGCCAAATCGGGACTATAGGGTGGATGGGGTTGTACAGTCCAACCCAATTTGGTGATTGCTTCCCGTGTTGCCAGACTTGTGTGAGGTCGCGCATTGTCGTGAAGGAGAAGCAGATCTGCTGGATTCTTGTGCGGCCGAACTCTGCGAACACGTTGATTGTGTTTTTTCAACGTCTTAATGTAAGCTTGCGAATTGATTGTCTCTCCTCTTGGCATAACGTCCACAAGAATCACACCTTCAATGTCCCAAAAGACAGTGATCATGACCTTTCCAGCTGAAGGAATTGTCTTGAATTTCTTTCTTCGTGGTGATTGCGTATGATGCCACTCCATTGACTGTCTTTTTGTCTCAGGTTCAAAATGATGTGCCCAGGTTTCGTCACCTGTAACGATCTTAGCCCAAAAGTTCTCTCCATCAACATTTAAACGCTCCAACAATTCAGAAGAAATTGCTTTCCTTTGCAATCGGTGGTCATTTGTGAGACTTCGAGGAACCCATCTTGCGCAAACCTTAGAAAATCCGAGAGTTTTTATAACTGCATTTGCACTACCAATGCTAACTGACAGCTGTAAGGCCAATTGTTGAGTAGTGATTCCGCCTATCAGTAAGAATAATGCCCTCAGCGCATTTCAACATTTCTGCGTTGGTGACTGTGGCAGGACGTTCACAGCGCGGCCGATCAAGCAGCTCCTTATCTCCACTTCCTGATTCTTTGATTCTCTTAACCCAGCGACTGACTGTACTCCTGTCGACTGCAAAACTTCCATACACATCACATGCACGCTTGTGAATGTTCACAACAGTTTCCTTCTCTGCAACGAGAAATTCTATCACAATTCGCTGTTTATAACGCAAGTTGCTAACACGCTCCATTTCAACGGTTTAGGGCAGTCGTATTATTTGGCCGGTTGCGGTGAAATTTGGTGCACACAATTGGCACATGCCATATTTGAAGTGTGCAAAATGTCATGCTTCTATCTTCATTATTAGCTGAGAAAAACGATGTGGTGCATTACTTTCTGAACGCCCCTCGTACTTACATTTTCAAAGCAGTGTAAATGCTCTATAAACATATTCACTTTAAAATTAATGTAAGTTTTCAAACTTTAAACCAGTGTAATTGTCTATATGAAAATATTCATTTTAAATTAATAGAAGTTTCAAACTTTTCCATAAGTGTAAATATGAATGAAACATAAACGAAGTTATATTGTGAACACTTTTCAAACAGTGGAGATGTAAATGTAAAACAATTTATATCTGTACGTTTAACCTTTTCCTTTAAATGTAATGTAAAGCTAAAGCTATTCAGTTTAAATGTAAAGGAAGTTTTATACCGAGGGATTAAATTTAATTCTCATCGAGGGTAAATTCTGATATGGGATGGTGGTATGGGAAGATGGACCCCATAACTATGGGTTGGAAAACGCCATACTCAGAAGAGCGTTTCGTTTCTATTTCTATTACGGTACCAGTTATTGGTGGTACCAGCAGAAAGTACTATCTCTGGAACCAAGTGAAGGTAGAAGTGGACTGACGTTTTGCGAGACGCCATCATAAGAGGGTCTTATAGACAGACGCAGAACCAACTTAGCCGTTATTCCTTGAACGTTCTGGGAACGTGCGGCGCCTGAACTTTGACCAGAGACGAGCGAGAGTTGAGTGGAAAGGAACTGACCCAGCGGGAGAAGAAACTATCATTGGCAGCTAAGTGACAATATCCGCTGCCAAAAGTGACCTCCTTTATTCAGTTAAATCCCAATCAAGTGATGAAACCTTTTCCATAACTATTCAATTATTTTCCAACAGTTAAAACTTAAAGTGATTATTAAATTTTGTTATTTGTAATGTTACAAATTTAACTTCGATTTAATCCTTTCAAATGTACTACCTGTTTGTCTCAGTCAAAGTTACTAAACACACACTATATATATATATATATATATATATATATATATATATATATATATATATATATATATATATATATATATATATATATATATATATATGTATATATATATATATATATATTATATATATATAATAATAAATTCCACTGATTAACTCAGCGGTGGGGGCTGTACGAGCTAGAATAAACCATTGCTAAATTCTTCCCAAAAGTGTCGGCAAATTATAGAATTAACGTGCTTAGTGATAGCCAGCATTGTTTTCGCTTATCTGAATATCTTGTGAAGACTCCCATGTGATAGAAGTTTTACTACTCTACTATCGACATTTCTGCCAAGAGTAATCTTGTGTAAAAATAGACTCAATTGAAGCCTATAATAGATGCTTCAATTATAGCATATAATGTATGTATTTTGAGTTTTGACCACTGTTGGACCACTACTGCAAAGCAGGTGAGGCAATACCGTCACACACAGGGGAAAAAAGTGTTTCAAACCGACAGAAGAAATGCGATCAATAGAAGATCAATAGATTGGATTTGTAGATGATAATTTTTTTTTTTCGACTGGAAGCAAACAACAACTGAACGAACTACTGAACCACGTAAACAACATGCCATGAATATGGATTGGACATTAACGCTGAGAAAACAAGAAGTTAGCTAAGTAGCACGAGAGACGAGAAGCCGGCTGTAAAAGTAAGAATAAATGTGACAAAACTAGTACAAGTCTTGGGCATACGGAGAAAGGCTGATGTGAAATAGAAATCTTTTTCCTAGTTTGCCTTCAGACTTCCACGTTAATGACTAATAAACTCAAGTAGTCAACTCAAGGTTCCTGATATCTCCAAACAGTTTTTCGTTGACAGAAGTGGGTTGTTGCCATTTGCTACTCCGTTCATTGCTGTAGGTTGGGCAGGACTGCAGCAGGTGTTCGACTGTCATCGGGCTGGTACCGCAGGTACAGAGATCAAATAGAAATCAGAAAGAGAGTAGAATTAGCCAAACCTACATCCAACAACATGAGGCAAATACAGATACCTGACACATTAAACATGAGCCATCAAGAGTGACATATACTCAGGGCCGGCTCTTGAGCGCTGCGAGCCGTGCACCGCAACGGGCATCTTCTTGTGAGAGGACGCCGAACTATAAATGTTAAAATAAAATGTGTAATTAAAATCTTGATTTCAACTGGAGTGTTTTTTTTAGTTTAAAGTACGAACTGGTTTTATGTTTACATTTATTTCATTTCTTCAATATACGTTTTAGGATTATTCCATGTTTTTCTTCAAAAACTGGGCGCGTCTGTAATTAAACATAAAAAAAACAAAAGTTACTCGCTATTGTAATTGTTATTGTTGTTCAGAATTGACATCGTTGCACTCCGGGCAAACCCATAGGTGCTCAATCTCCCTCAGCAAACGTCGAAGGGTATGAATGTTAATTGTTCCTGTTGCGCGCTGGTTGTACTCGTATATGCGCCGGATGCATTTTCTCTTACGTTCATCACTGCCAGTCTTACGCCTATGTGCCATTTTTTTCTGTGGTTACTCGCATATAGGCTTTTACCTAAGCCATCGCATATTTCATTTAATCGTCAGCAATGCAAGCATGTACCGCATCGTCACAATGGGGATATCTAGCTTTAAGATTTTAAAAACATAAGCGTATTATATTTTCGTAAAATTCTACAGTGAACTTCTACCTCATATGCGCCAGGCTGCTACACGAAGTAGGAGTCATCTATAACCATAATGTGAGTCATCTATAACTATAATAAGAGTCATCTATAACCATAATGTGAGTCATCTATAACCATTATAAGAGTCATCTATAACCATAACGTGAGTGATCTATAACCATAATAAAAGTCATCTATAACCATAATAAGAGTCCTCTTACAGTTCATTTGTAAAACTGATTCAATACCGTTTTATTTGTTGCTACGTGAACTGATGTGGCCGAGGCTGATAATAAACAGTCTATAAGCGCTTAGGCTCGTATGGCTCAAAGGGGTCTATCATCAACAAACAGATATAAATCAGATATTAAATCAACTGTTGAACCTTTTTTTCTTGCTTAGCATAGGTTGTCCATATCTCGCTGCCATATAGAAGCGTGCTTGCAACACAGGCATTATATATATATCGCAACTTTGGTCTTCTTTGCGAGTTTGGAGTTTCCCGAAACACACGCTGTGAGGCGGCTGTCAATTTATGTGGTCAGAGAGAGTTTGTTGCTGATGGTTGACCCCAAGTATGTGAAGTGATTCATAGTTATCGATATTGATAATTGGTGCAACATTCACATCCTGACCCAGCACATTTGTTTTCTTTAGACTTACTTTGAGACCTTGCATGCTTGGGAGAAGCGTAAAAAAAGCAATAATAATGCCTATTTCTTTGTTCCTGATGAAATCAAGATTTCTACCGTGCGTTTGTTCTCCTCTACCCCACTAGCGCCTCCACGTGACTCTAAACTTCAAAGACCGCTATTTTAGACCCGTATGGTAATTTAACATATTTAAACATGCAGTTAATTCAGGCTGAAATTTCCTGTATTTATTTATTTCGTTTAATTAGGCGTGGTGCTGGCTAATACACGCTGTTGTTAATAAAGACAAGGTTTTTTTTATTGTTTTGTTTGTCTGTTCATTATAATTGGACACAGCTGTAATTCATGCATTAGCTGGTAAACAAAGTCTTGATTTTGTAGTTTGCCCATGCGTCTTTCATTTATGTGCGTCGTACTTCAACGCGTTACTGGCTCTCTTCGGTGTTTATTTTTACGTCTTTTTTTTTTCCTTGTAGATGTTAAAGCTTTTATTATTTTTCCTAAACGCTTCTGATGTTGTTGACTGTCACTCGTTCTTCTTTTGTATGTGTTCTTTCTATTGATGTTTTTTTTTTAATTGATGATTATTGTTGTTGTTAAAGCAAACACATTACATGTTAATATTTTTTGTTAGGTGTGGGAAATTATATTATCTGCCACAATAGGCATAGTTACACGTAAATAGATACTTAAATATGCAACCATTCCAGCTGAATAGTCAAAATCGAGAACTTCCAGACTAAGAGTCGGGTGTGCTCAGTCATGCGACACACTCTTCTGGTCCCTCAGTCGAGGTCGATTCCTATTCTTGTAATTCCTCCTGTGCCTGGAAGGTGATTATTAGTCATACTCCCTGTCAAACAATCATTGTTCTTGTCTGCATAAACCGACGGCTACACGTTTTTCACCTTGTCTTGTTCGTGTGCGGCGGGATAAGCGAAACGTTACGACCACGATGTTTTCGTTAGTGACAAACACACGAGAACATACAAAAAAAGGGCTAATCTAAAAGCATTAAATAATATTTTTTTTAACACGTGCAAGCCATCAATGGAAACTGATGTTATCCCTCGGGCACAAATCATCTTATTTCTTTGCCATTTCTTTCATTTCTTTTTCCACATGCTTCTTTCATCTTTCATTATATAGTCAGTTCCCGACACAGTGTTTCCGAATATTCCCGTTGCATCGTTCCCTGCCAAAAACTCATTATCATCATCACAATCTTCATCATCACCATCATCATGACAAATGGTATGGCCCACTGGGGGAGCACATGGCCCACGTTAAGAAACAGCATCATCAGTGTCCTTCACCTTGCAGCATGAAGTCAGCCTTGCGAGAACCCCTAACAAAGCATTAACATGATCTTGCAACAGTGGTTTCTGAAGCAACTTGTTGACAGCCTCATGAACAGCCTCATATTAGTCACCTTATACGATATGCCTGAGGCAGCAGTAGTCATATTCTTTCTTCAGTTATAAGAGGCCTCTCAGAACTACACGGGGTTTCCCTGCCATGTAAAGCTATGTAATTTAAAGATTGTGTAGTCCCGGGAGGGGGCGGGTCCGAGGAGATAAAGAATGAGTAGTGCTACCTAAGGTAGGAGGTGATCAGTATAACAGTATAAGGTTGTGCATGAGACTGGCATCTTCATCTTAAGAAACTAGATAACTAAAATTACACAGCATTACAAAACTGCTTAGATTTACAACAGAGAAACGATATTTTATGATGGAAGAGGGTTCTATGTAGTGTACATGTAGCCATCGATTTGCGCCGGTCAAGTTTGCGCCGATTCTTAATAACGTCGATTAACAACGGAAGTAAAAAAAATTATACATAAATTTTTACATATGTATTTTTAACAATTTCTTATTTCATTAACATGAAATTTTTTTTTCAATTGGTTTTTAAATTATGGTTACAGATTACAGTTAATTTTTAAAAATTTATTTCTAAAAGAGGATATTGGGTAAACAAATACCACGCACGATCTAAGACAATCAGAGATGCAGACGCAGGAGACGACGCGCTCAGTTCGTCTCTTGGTGACGCCATTGAATGTGCTGAAAATTGTTAACTAACGCGTTTGTGTTATTATTAGACCACTATCCTGCAGCAGCAAGTGTGTAATTTTAATTATAAATCTTGGAGTAAATTAATAAAATAAGAGGAAAGAAAGAGAAAACAAAAAATCACGGTCAACATTTGCTAGACGATCTTCAACCGTCGAGAATTAAAGGAGCTGTATTGCGTCATTGTTGATTGTAATATGCCAAAGATTCTTTTTTATTTAATCTACTTTATTGTTTTCATTATGTTTTATTTTATTTACAAACTCTGATTTAATACACTTTATTTTATTAACCTTATTTTTATTTACTTTATTATTATTTACTTTATTTCAGAGCTTTAAATATAATAGCATTACATTACTAGTTACTTGTTGGCTGCCTCGAACGAAGTTTTTGATTTCCAATTGACGTACGTTATAAAATGATTTCAATGTACGTCGATTCCAATTGCTCCAGTTCGTCTATGAACGCTGCCCCGGCGTAAACTGAGAGTTACTTGTACCTATAGAGCAGGGGTTCTCAACCTCTTTTTGCTCATGGTCCCTCATTTACCTCTATGGCCCCTTTCATAATCGCTGTTAGCTGGAAAAACGGTACTTTACCATCTTACTGTGGCCCGAAAAGAAAAATGGTATGGTCCACTGGGGGTCCATATGGCCCACGTTAAGAACTACTGCTATAGAGCTCCCACTTCTAAGACGTGAAACAAGTATACAGCAAGGCGTTCCATTACTAGGGCAGTTACAGTCACGTCACTCTCCTATTGCTGTAGAAAAACTGGAGTATACCTCTATCTAAGAAAGTTAGCAATATATTAAAACAATAAATAACGCAAACACAAATTAATATATGACAGGAAGTAACAATTTATGGGAATACAGTATTACTATCTAATAACTTATACTGAAAACAGCATCTTTTCGGTTATAAATGAATTATTTTAAAGTGTAATAAAGCGAAAGCAGTAGTTAATGAGATCTTAAAAGGAAATAAAGGATGATTTCATCACCTGAAGTTGTGAATGATCATGTAATATTGATCAGATATCCACATCCCTTGCGCGAGCACACACCCATACATGCACACACGATCTTTTCCGCTTTCTTTTTTTTTTCATTTTCTTTCAATACAATTAAAAACATTGTCATTGTTTACTAATGTATACTGTTCAAAAAAAAAAAAAAAAGAAACGCATAGCTATCCGAGGGCGCGTTTTTTGAGTTTGTAAGTAAAATTTGGTGCTAGGGTATATAAAAACCAGCCTCCAATGTTCTTTACAGTGTCAAATGCACGTGTTGACCTGAACTGCGTTCGTTTTTGTAATCGTTACAACGTAGTGGTCAATAATGTTTATGACGCAATTTTTGACCACAGCTCATGTTGCGCTGTCGCATAGACATTTATGATCAATAAATTTTCTATATTCTTTCTTTTCTACCCGTGTCCTCTACTTTATTAGCGCTCTTTCATCCTTTTCATGTTTTTCGCATTCGTTCGTTTGCGACAAAATTAACTTTCCCATTCTGACGTTTACCTGTTTCTTTTCTGTTACTGAGTACGCATTGTATTACATCAGATGTCAGTGCTGCAGGACGACAGAATGTGTGAATACTCGTCTAGGCAGACAGAGATTGCAGACATGCGTCTGTACTTTTCTCATGACACGGTCGTTTCGTCAGGCTAGTTCCCGGTTAAGTGTGGAAACTGCCATCTAAAGGAGACATATTGTCTGGGATTTCCACCTGACACGTAGCTTCTCGGTTAATTTTCCCAGCGATGGGTGTGATATGAAACTCACGCATTCGCTCAGAATGGCCATTTTTTTTAGCAGTGAGTTATCAAGACGTGAAGTGGCAGTTTATGGCAGGTCCGCTGGTTATGGAAAGTGTTAATGAGAAGGGGAGAGATCGGCGCTGTTTCGTGTTTTCGAAATAACGTGGGACCTCTTTGTCTGTTTGATAGATATAATGAGAGTTTTAAACTTGATTTCACTCATTCTCCTAATTCGCAGTAGACGGTCGCTCGTGCTAGTGAAAGAAGCTTGTATAGCGAAGTTCTTAGTGCTCGTCAAAGTTTGCCGAGTTTCTAGAATATCTATCTAGTGAATGATTCCAGTCGTTGTGATCTGTAGTTCTGTGTGGAGGCAAATATTATATTAAGTATCTAATATTTTGTGAAGTGTTTAAAGTGATAATCGCTTATTTCATATTTCACTAGTTAGATTTTGTGCAGAGTGCTTAATTTATGTCTGTTATATTCTCTAGTCGGCAAGTTACAGTGGAAAGCAGGATAAATTAAAAATTTTAAGCTTAAACTCATGCAGCCATAAATGAATTTAATTTAACTGCTAAATACTCAGTCGAGAATATTTTAAACTAACTAGTAAATGCACTGATGCCTCATGAGTATTGACGAAATATATTTATATGTATTTCAAATTCATGATGATTGATTTTTTAAATATAACTACTTCACAGGAATTTAAGCGATAAGTCAAGCGCTACGCTTGCAGTTTAAAATGTAAGTTATAACAAGTACATAGTATGTATAATTATTTTATGTGTTTTTTTTTATTTAGTGAAGAAAACTGGGGTTAACCCAAACTTTGCCAGCGTTAAGTAAAGAGTAATATATGTGAAGAACAAAAACATTCTGTCCTTAAAGACTTGGTCTATAACCTTTACAAGAACTTTAAAGATTTGATTTGATTTTTCCAGAGAAAAACCTCAAGTACATTTTGGCCCGTGCGGCAAGTAACATATTAACGTCAGTAACATTCCGACGGAGTTTTGACTAGTGGTGTGGTGACCAAATATAGTCCTTTCCTGAAAGTAGACATCGACCTGACATTCCTCATTTCTAGAAACCTAAGCCATTTTGACACTGTGCTCGCTGTTAACGTACGTGCCTGGACAAATTTAATGTGACTTAAACAGATATCCTAAAAATAGTAGAACCAAGACAACGTTCCCTGAAGCAGTGAATTCAACCCGTCTTTTTGGAACTGGGGTTATCTTGGCCACGGCTACCATTGAAGATTCTGTATATGCATGTCCTAAAAATTATGTTGCTAGATGCTGCTACCAAAGCTGTAAGTATGCAAGAGAGCACATGGCTACGGCTGAGTGAATAGTGTGAATGCAGGTCTGAGCGATTCCTTTATTGTGGTATTTTTGGCACCCATTTTTTTTCTTGCTGTCTTAAATTTCTTTATGCAAGTTTTGTTGCTAACAAATATTTTTCCTTAGGATAGAGCAGAGTATCCAAGTCTGTTCATACCTTTAAAGGGAAGACAGACTAAATCATATGTATCCGTGACTCTTTGGGCTATCACTTTTCTTCTAACAGGACTGTGGGCTAAACATCGAGGGAAAAGATCATAACTGTTTGTCCATCATTTTCTTGTAGCATTCCTTGATTTTTTATGACTATGTGTATATGCTTTCGATGTAATTTTATATGTTGTGACGTAAGTTTACTATGGTAATTAAACTACAACTAAACTTATTCCAGTGTTGCGGTCAGTTCGTTCCCATAATATCTATATAACTATTGTTATAGTTTTCCCACGTGTGTGCGTCTATATGTCGTCAATTGTGTGTGTGTGCACGTGAGTGGTTATATATATATATATATATATATATATATATATATATATATATATATATATATATATATATATATATATATATATATATATCTATATATATATATATATATTAATATATGAAGTCAATAGACTGTCTGACTCCTCTAGATCTGTTGTAGAAGATAGGCTAAAAGAGAGAAAAGATTCTCGATTTCAGAGACAGCCTCTATTGATTTCTACCATCTCACTCGTGGAAATCTATTTCTACTATCATCTCTCACTGTGGCTATCACTCAGAAGGGACCAACCCAAGTCTTAATTCTCCTATCAAAAATCTAGGACATGCGCGCACGTGAAAGCAACAAAATTTGGGGTGAACACTACTCACTGACTACGCAACTGAAACCCTATAAAAGGATAACGCTACACACACAAAAATTCAGTTCATTTTCAAGCAGACATTTATGGCGTCTCTATCGATACATTTAAGGAACATTGCTATTGGACGACTGCATGCAGGCGAAAGTCAAAGTCAGGTTGCCAGGCATCTAAACGTGCATCAGAGTACCATCAGTCGACTTTGGCACCGGTTCCAAGCCACTGGCTCAGTTGGAGACCGGCATCGCAGTGGACGACCCAGAGTGACAACAGCAGCGGAGGATCGCTTTATTCGGCTTCGTCACCTCAGAGACAGGTTTACAACAGCTTCCTCTACTGCCCAGTCATTGCCTGCAGGACGTCATGTGTCTGATCAAACTGTCCGGAATAGACTGCATGACGCTGGACTTTGGGCACAGCGACCTCACCGAGGACCTGTCCTTACGCGCCGCCATCGCCAAAATCGACTTCTTTGGGCCAACCAGCATCGTCCCTGGGCAGCTGACAATCAATGGAGACGTGTCTGGTTTAGTGACGAATCTTTCTTTTTGTTGCAGCGTCATGATAGACGGCGTAGGGTCTACCATAGGCGAAATGAACGTTTTGCCCAAAATTGCGTTGATGAAGCTCCGCCGCACGGTGGTGGAGGGGCAATGGTGTGGGGAATGATCAGTTACAAAGGAAGGAGTCAATTGGTGCACATTGAAGGAGGCTTGAATGTGCAACGATACGTCAATGAAATTCTTCGACCCCATTTCCTTCCACTTTTGGCTGCCCAAAGGTCTGTGTTTCAACAGGACAACGCCAGACCACATTGTGCACGGTTGGCCACGCAGTTCCTGACTGCCAACAACATTCTCACCCTTCCCTGGCCATCCCTGTCTCCAGACATGAATCCGATTGAGCACCTGTGGAATGAGCTGCATAGACGTGTTTGTCGCCGAGACGTTGCTCCAGCCAATCGTCGTGATCTGTTCCAGGCCCTCCAGGAAGAGTGGGCAACCATCCCACAGGCCCACATCAGACGTCTGATCGCATCCATGCCCAGGAGATGCCAGTCGCTGATCGATGGAAGAGGAGGCCACACACCATACTAACGGGAAAGCCCGTACGCCAAAAAACTCTCGTGACTCAGATGCAAAACAACTGTCAATTGATTGGTTGAACCCTAAGGTATTCTTGTGTGCAATTTGAACAATTAACTCATTAAATTAAAAAAGTTATTGAATGTCAAAATTATGGCTATGTGTGTGCCTTCAGTAGCTATGCGTTTCCTTTTTTGAACAGTATATTTTGTTTAATTAATTAATGTATTTGGGAGCCGCGGTAGCACAGTGGATAGTGCACTGGCTTCCTAGCTCGGTCTACAGTTGAGGCGGGATTTTCTAGACCGCAAACGGCTTCGGGGTCGACCCAGCCTCTTGAATTTGGTACCATAGCAACTCTGGGAAGGTTAAGACGGCCGGCGTGATGCTGACCACATCACCCCTAGTGTGCCGATGGTCAAGAAAATATGGACCTAACACCGTATTCCCAATATGCATCTATGGGCATGTAACGGGATCCTTTTAATGTATTTACTTTTTATTTATTTTATTATAACACAGTAAATACGGGTAGATTGAAAACAAAAGATACGCAACGAGAATGTTTTTACAGGGAGAAACAAAGATAATGGGAATAAATGCAGACAAGATAACAATGTTGCACTTGAAGAAACACCACTACAAGATGTAACATCCTGCAAATCTTGGCAGCAGTCTAGACATTGTTGGAGGAGCAAACAATGATATCAAAATAAGAATACAAAAGGCTATATGAGTTTTTATTGTATTGGGAAATATACAGAGATAAGAAGAACTCAGGTCCAACACAAAAATCAGAATATTAACACAAATGTCAAGTCAATCTTATTGTATTGCTCTGGAACATGGATAACAACAACTACTACTACCAAAGAGCTACCGACTTTCATAAATGGGTGCTTGGGTATAATAGAAGGGTTGGAGTGGTATGACAATGTCACCAATGGGGAACTAATGACAAGGCCCAGACAAGAGCCAGTGGAACAAGAGACCAGAAGAGCACGCTGCAGATGGAAAGGGCGCACAATGAGGAAACTGCTGATAGTATTACCAGTCAGTTCTGGTTCTGGAATACCCAGGGTAAGAGAGGTAGAGGAATACCAAGGAACACATGGAGAACAGAACTGGAGACAGACATGAAGAAGAAATGGAAAAAACCTTGTGCTGGTGGCACAGGACAGGAAGACGTGGCATAAGTTTGTTAAAGGCCTATGCTCCTTGGGGAGCTGAAGGGTGATGATGATGATGATGTTAATGGATATGGTGATGGTGTTGATGGTGATGAAAATGATGATGAGGGTCATGATAATGATGGTGGCTATGGTGATGATGATGGTAATGGTGATGCAGATTATGATGGTCATCATGATGATGATGATGATGGTGATGGTGTTGATGGTGTTGATGGTGATGAAGAAGTTGATGATCATGATGATTATAATAATGGTAATGATGTTGATCGTGATAATGATGATGATTGTGATAAAAATGATGATGATGGTCATAAAGATGATGACGATGATGGCCATGGTGATGATGATGGTGATGAAGTGATGATAGTCATGATGATGATATAATGGTCATGATGTTGATAATGATGGTGATGGTGGTGTTGGGGATGAAGATGATGATGATAGTGATGATGATGATGATTATGGTGAGAGATGATGATGCTGATGATGGTGATTGTCGTGAGAAATTCTAATCCACATATATAAATTAAAAAGTAAATGTAAAGCCTAACAAATAACTTCAATAAAAGGAAAGAAGAATGGTAAAGAACAGTGCTGTCACAATGACTGTACTCGAAATCGCCCTTGTTTTCTAATTCGTCTGCAAATTGTAACGTTTCACGTTGATAGTAAAAGCCTACTGCTTCAATACCCGCTTTCTACGATAAAACGTGTACTGCCTTTCTAAGAAAAACCTTGAGATACGCAAGCTGACCTATATTTAATATTCCATTCATGTCATTTTATACACTAAGTTACCATAAACGAAAGACAGATGGACTAAGGATAGAAAGAAAGGGAGGGGCTGAAAGCCGGAACGCAGGCAATACTACCACAGTCTCGCGATACACAATTACTACCATCACGCGTGTAAGGCCACAAGCACTAGCTTTTTTTCAAATCGACAGTGATAAAAAACACTACCCATACAGAGAGTTAGGTTTTAAAAAACTTACAAAACGCTTATTAGGAAACATGACATTCTACTGTTTTATGTCTAAAATCCTGACATTAGTCTGACAGTACAGCAGGACAGGTGGCGGTTCTAAACATAAAAAATAAAAAAAACTACACGACTATCCTGGAAAATACATATTTTGAACGCAGCCCCATTAAATTTATATATTTGGGTTCCTTAGGACTTGCTGACAAATAATATGTTAAACGTTACGCAAATAGTCTAGGAATTAACAAATTATAGCCAAAAGAAATAGTGAGGGATGTCAGACAACACCAAAATCAGAATCGCTCAGTGGCAGATTTTCACACCACCATTGTACGGGAAATAGGTCCCCATGTTACCTCCTATTTGATTGACGGAAAGTAAATGTAAGGCTAAACACGATTAGTCGGGCTATAAATATTGATTCTTTGTTGTTAGGGAAACGTGAGTAAGGGTACTTTTTTTTTTAAAGCTGTGTAAACATGGCACGATTGGTTAGACCCGCCAATATAGTCAATCAGAGGCGTGAGGTCAGCACCACATTTTCAAATAAACTTACTAAAGAACCAGTGCGTTGAGCGCCAGTGCATATTTTTCTAAATAAAAGCCTGGGACATCGGCAGATCGAAATTGTGCTATATTCATTGCCAGTCAACGTAACTGTGTATTATTCCATGAATTGTGGTAAGCTTGAAATATTTGATATCTTTTTAATGAAAATTGAATGTAAATTGATAATTTATGTCTGTATATATGTGTGGTTCAGTAGCGAACATGAGGTAAAGCCTATATAGTGCTCCAACCTGAACAGAAGGTGTCGGAGGAAAGTAAAACTACATGGAATTGCCAAACAGTACACTGACACCTATCTTATTGACTAGAAAGAAATAATGCTGGAATTGCAGAGGCGTAGTAACCATTAGGGAGGAATATACTGGTGAAAATTGTTTCAGATGAAGATAGCAGTTGGCCTACCGCTCTGAACTCAGTGTTTGTTATGTATTGTGTTCAGTCTGGAAATTTATTATAAATTAGTTCTGAAATAGGAGGTACAACCTTCTTGTTTCAGGGACCGTGGTCCTAAAGTTATTGAGCAGCACCTGGTCTGAGCTTTGCTGAACCTAGAGGCTGACAGCATACTCCTGGGTCCAGATAGTGACCAGTGAGGTGTCTCCAGAACACAGGGAGGCTATCGAGCAGAGGAGTCTTTTCCTGCCGCCATCACGAAAGATAAGCATCTGTGGCCAGAGGAGCTCAACATTATGCCCCCCCCCCTCTCAAAATCTGACTTTATAATAAAACAGAGGGAAAATACAGTGTTTAAATTGATAGGAACTGTGAACTTTTCCCCATACTATTTCCAAGATAAACAAACACTTGAAGTCATGATGACAAATAACAACATAGCTTGAAAAAAACAAAACCAGTATTACCTCATATTACTACTACACAACTGACACACATAGGATAATATTAATAAAATATGTCACTACTAGGTTCATATTGATAAATTCTGTACATATAAATTGTAATTACAATTTATTGTGATTCCTGGTTCACTTTGTATTTGAATCAGGACACATATATTAGTAAAAGTAATTAATACATATTTATATTTGAAAATTTACCATGATGGTGTGCATGTCCTCTTGCTTGCTACGAGTAAGCAGATCTTGGTTGGTGATGGTATTCGGCCAAAAGATGCGGTGAATTTTTCTTAGGCATGTTGTGTGAAAAGAGGACAATTTTGACATTTCCTTCTCTGTGACTCTCCAGCATTCCGCACCATAGAGAAGCACAGAAAGCACGCAACTCTGGTATAATCTTAATTTTGTGCTTGTGCTGTATTGGGAGGACTTCCAGATGTTATTTAGGCTAAAGAAGGCTGTTCTTGCCTTATTCATTCTGATGTTGATGTCTTTGCCTGCCCCACCGTCTGGTGTTACTATGCTTCCTAGGTATGTGAAGGTATCTGTCTGTACCAATTGCTGATTCCTTACTGATATGGGCTCAGGGTTGCTCACATTGAGCGTCATGACCTCAGACTTCTTTAAATTGATGTTCAAGCCCACCTGCTGGCTAAATTTATTAAGTCTATCCGTTTTTTCCTGGATGTGTTGATGTGAATGTGCCAGCAGTGCAATGTCATCTGCATATTCCAGATCTTCCAATGTAGAAAATGTAGTCCATCTTATTCCTCTTGGACTGCCCTCTGTTGTCTGGCGCATCACCCAGTCTATGACTGTTAAAAAAAAGAGTGGTTGATGAGGGGCATCCCTGTCGTACTCCTGTCTTCACCTCGAAGGTTAGGTTGCTCTGCCCAACACTACACGTAAAGTTGGCATAGAGGCTTTTTATGATTGCCACTATGCAGCTTGGAATTCCATAAGCCCTCAGTATTTTCCATAAACTGTCCCTATGTATGCTGTCAAAAGCCTTTTCAAAATCAACAAAATTAATGTAAAGCTGTCTTTGCCATTCTGAGCACTGCTCTATAATGTTCCTGAGAGTGAATATATGGTCTACACATCTTCTGTTCTTTCTAAATCCTGCTTGTTCTTTCCTCAGTTTGTAGTCTACTGCCTTTGAAATTCTCTGTATAATTATCCTGCCTAGTATTTTGCTGGGAACTGAGAGAAGAGTGATTCCTCTCCAATTATTGCAGTCTGCAAGATCTCCCTTTTGGGCAATTTGACAATTATTCCTTTGTTCCACTCTGATGGTGTTGTCCCCGTTTTCCACACTTGTGCAAATAGTGGTTCTAATAGTTCTGCTGCTAGCTCAGGGTCTGTCTTAAATAGCTCTGCATTTAAGTTATCATGGCCCGGAGCTTTACCGTTCTTTAACCCTTTGATTGCTGTGATGATTTCTTCTTTTTCGTGGAATGTCTGTATTTACATCTAGATCGTTTTCAGCCTCAGGAACATTCAATTGTGTCTCTGGTATTTCCTTGTTCAGAGTTTCTCTGAAGTGCTCTGCCCATCTTGTTTCCTGTCCCTCTGCTGTCTTGATGAGATTTCCTTGCTTATCTCTTACTAATGTAATATTGTTTGCACCTTGTTTTCCGCTGATGAATTTAGTTATTTTGTATACTGTGCTTTGTTCATTTCTCAGTGCTGCCTCTTCTGCCTGTTTTGCAAGATCGTCTAGGAAATTCCTTTTGTTGGCTCGGGTTTGGCGTTTAACTTCCCTGTCCAGCTGGCTGTACTGTTCGCTATATAGTTGCTTTAACCTGGGGGACTTCGCTTCTGTTTTCTTTCTTTTCATTTCCTTTCTCATCTTTATGGTGTTTAGTGTTTCTGGTGTTATCCAGTCTTGCTTCTTCCTTTCCTGGAATCCTAAGCATGATTTGCTACTTTCCTTATATACTGTTGAAATGGTGTTGAAATTCTGGTCTATATCATCAGTCAATGTCTTTTCCTGGCTTTTGGCAAATTGATATCGTTTCTTAATGTCGGCCGCAAAAGCTTTTCTGGTAAGGGGGTCCTTCAATTTGCTGATGTCAAACCTTTTCTGTGTAGTTACAGTTGGTCCAGCCCTTCTTAGTTTCACTTTCAGTTTTGCTACTACTAAATGGTGATCACTTCCCACATCTGCACTACACCTAAAAAAGATATACGGATCTTATTGCCCTCCTCAGGCATTAAGAGATTATTAAAATGAGGTTGTGTATTCACAAAAAAGAATACGGTTATTGCCCTCCTCAGGCATTAAGAGATTATTAAAATGAGGTTGTGTATTCTTCTTCTTATTATTATTCTTATTATTATTATTCTTTGTACACTCTCAAACGTCTACTTGAATATTTTCTAAGAATGCATGGTCGACTTGAGGCTATTTGTATCTCCTTAGAGTTTTCCCAGGAATAGGACTGGTGACGGCCAGATGTGCTTTCTCTTTTCCTCATATGTTGGGCATCTGTGAAGACTGTGTATGAGATGGCCAATCGTATCATGTAAAAGAATTGCTGCATAAATCACGGCTGCAACAGCATGTACTTTGATGTAGGCGTCAAGTTTGGCCATCTGCAGAGATGGATGTATGATCCATTAGACGCAAAAAGGGAATTTTTCCATTGATTAAATAATAAATTGTTTCCCTTTGTTTGTCAAAGCAGTATACATTGTTCTTTTACTTTCAATATCACGGACTTTGGAACAACCGTTACCGTTGTAATATTTTCCGTCATCTACGTGCTAGTATGTGTAACTATTTAACGCTATGTGTATATATGTGTCTGTTTGTGTGTATGGCTATGTGTGTGTGTGAGTTAGTGGCTGTGTATGTGATTTTTAAAAGCCTAAAAACATGGGGAAAAAAATAATTACTCAAATATTCCATATTATCTCTTGCAGCAATTTGATTCAAACTCTTAAAGTCGCTTAATTGTCTCACGTTTTTTTTTCTCTGTCATATCCAATTGGTAGAGTGGTTAGGTCGCTGGCCTCTCACGGTGAAGGTACCGGGTTCAAAACACGGTGGTGTCATGCTCCAGTACACCCAGCTGTAAATGGGTACCTGACTCTGCTCTTTAGTTAGGGAAGGCAAAGGCGGCGAGGTAGGAAGCTGGTGGGCCCCCCCATTGAAGCTGAACCTAGTATAGTGAAGTCTCTAACACTTCACTCCCCTACAACAGTATCTAGGACTACCTTTACCTTTTTTTATTTTGCCAGTCTTCATACATTATTGCAATTTATTATTATTATTATTATTATTATTATTATTATTATTATTATTATTATTATTACTATAATAATAATAATAATAATAGCCCCTTCAGTCATTACTGACTATGGGAATGCGCCCCTGAGGTGACAGCCCTCAGCTGCTTATTTTCCTGGTGCTCCTTTTGACGTTTTCTCCTCACCTCTGCTTCTTGTGTGAGCCTCTCTTCGCCCAATCTGAGGTGGCGCCGTAAATAGCATCGCCACTTAGTGCGATCGGCAGCTTTATCCTCCCATGTTGCTGGATCCATGTCCAGTGCCCTCATATCTCTCTTGCACACATCTTTGAACCTCAGCTGTGGTCGCCCAACTGTTCTCTTGCCATCTGCTAATTGTCCGTAGAAGATATCTTTTGGGATGCGACCATCTTCCATGCGGCGAACATGGCCAAGCCAGCGAAGTCTGCGCTGTCTAAGAAGCGTATACATACTTTGAAGGCCAGCACGTGACAACACCTCGACATTTGTCACTTTATCTTTCCACGAGATGCCGAGGATGCGGCGTAGACACCGCAAATGGAAGGTATTGAGCCTTCTTTCTTGCTTAGCATAGGTCGTCCAGGTCTCGCTGCCATATAGGAGTGTGCTGGTGACGCAGGCATTATATACCGCAGCTTTGGTCTTTATCATGAGTTTAGAGTTTCCCCAAACACGAAGCTCCTGTTGGCTTTGAGTGACGACTGCAGCATCATCAGCGAACAACAAGTCTCTTATAGTGACCCTTCTGATTTTTGTTTTTGCCTTCAACCTTGAAAGATTAAACAGACGGCCATCTGACCTAGTGTGAAGGCATATTCCTTCAGTTGCATCTCTGAATGCATGTTTCAAGAGTAAGGCAAAGAAGATTCCAAAGAGGGTCGGAGCCAGAACACAGCCTTGTTTAACGCCACTTCGTATATCAAAGGGCTGTGACGTGCTTCCAGCATATTGGACTGTTCCCTTCATGCCGTCATGGAATGACTTTATCATTTCCAGCATTTTAGAAGGGCAGCCTATTTTCAGGAGGATTTTAAAGAGTCCATCCCTACTAACCAGGTCGAATGCTTTTGTGAGGTCTATAAAGGCGATATATAATGGTCTTTTCTGCTCTCTTGATTTTTCCTGAAGCTGGCGGAGAGAGAAGATCATGTCTGTTGTTGATCTGCCAGCTCGGAATCCACACTGTGACTCTGGATATATGCGCTCAGCTAACTTGTGTAGTCGCATTAAGATGACTTTGGCAAAAACCTTACCAACAATACTAAGAAGAGAGATGCCTCTGTAGTTATTGCAATCACTTCTGTCTCCTTTATTTTTATACAGTGTTACAATCTTGGCATCTCGCATGTCTTGAGGAATAGTTGTCTCTTCCCAGCACTGGCACAGCATCCTATGCAGGGGATGTAATAGCGTGCTCTTACAGCATTTGATTAAATCAGGAGGAATCCCATCACTGCCTGGTGCTTTGCCAGAGGCCAAGCTATCAATGGCCTTGCTGAGTTCCTCTAATGTTGGTTCGGCATCCAGCTCCTCCATAGTTGGCAGACTGTTGACACCATCAAGGGCTGCAGGCGTAACGGTATTGTCTCTAGCGTAAAGCTCAGAGTAGTGCTCGACCCACCTCTCCATCTGCTTACCCTTATCGGTTAGCTTCTCTCCGCTGATGGTTTTTTAGCGGTGCCGTCTTACTTTTATGGGGGCCAAGTGCTTTCTTTATACCGTCATACATTTGTCTAATGTTGCCTGTTTGCGCTGCGATCTGGATGCTCTCACTGAGCTGGAGCCAGTAGTCATTTGCACAGCGTCGAGCAGTTTGTTGAACTTTGCTTCTCGTAGCCCTCAGGATCTGTAGGGTTCTGGCACTCGGTGAACGTTTGTATTCATTCATAGCACTGCGCTTAGCTTCAATGACAGGTGCCATCACATCTGATGAAGCATCAAACCAGTCATTTGACTTTGCTGTTTTCTTACCAAAGGTGGCAAGTGCAGTACTTTGAATGGTGTTCCGTAGATGCTCCCAGTTCTCTGTAATAGTATCACCATGCTGAGGGCTACTGAGCCCTCTCGAAGGTCGCAGTGAATTGAGCGATCATGAAAGGGTCTGACATCTTGCTGGTATCAATGCGTGGTTTCCCTTCATGTCTGACACGATAGAGTTTTCTTGGTTGTGCTCTGATTTTGCAGCAAACCAAGGAGTGATCTGTATCACAGTCTGCACTATGGTACGAGCGCGTGGAGAGCACAGACCTGAGGAGTGGCCTTCTGACGAGAATCAGGTCAAGTTGGTGCCAGTGCTTGGATCGTGGGTGTCTCCATGACACCTTATGCTGGGGTTTTGTCTGAAAGTAGGTGTTGGTCACGCAGAGGTCATGGTGGACGCACAACTCTAAGAGCCGTTGTCCATTTTCATTCATCTTGCCAATACCAAACCTGCCCAGACATGAAGGCCATGAAACATTATCGGCACCCACTCTAGCGTTAAAGTCACCAAGGAGAACAAGCTGTTCTTGCCTAGGTATGCTTTTGATAATTGCTGTTAGATTCTCGTAGAACTCATCTTTAGCTTCTGAGGCAGAGTACAGAGTAGGAGCATACACACTGACAAGGGTGATGGGACCTGTGCTAGTTTGCAGGCGGAGCGTTAACAGGCGTTCTGATCCATTCTCGCCTGGTTCAACCATTTTAGTTAGCGATTTTTTGACCGCAAAACCTACTCCGTGTTCTCTAGCTTTATTAAGATCTTTCCCTTGCCAATAAAATGTGTAGTCCTTCTCGCTCACCGTTCCAGAGCCCGCCAGGCGCGTTTCCTGAAGTGCAGCTATATCTACCTGAAGTCGTTTAAGCTCATCATTAATTATGGCTGTCTTCCTTACATCATTTACATCCTGTAGGTTTTCGGATAGTCCAGTCAACATAGTCCGGACGTTCCAGCATCCCAATCTGAGAGTTTGCTTATTTCTATTTTTTTCGATAATTGCTTGGTGCAAAATTTTCTGTCCACAGTTCGGGTTTGACCCTAATCCCCATGCACCCAATGGGGAAAGCAGACAGTGGCGGGACAACACCTTATTGACTGGGGGCTGCCCAGCTTGAAGCGGGCGGTAGCTGTCCAGTGTGAGATCCTAGAACCTCTCCCACTGTCGAAAGTAGCCCCTAGCGCCATGCCCTACGCCAATTGGGCAAAATGCTTATAACCGGTAACTGCTACTTCCCGTGTTTTGCCGACACCTATAGGGTGAAGCTGGAGTGTCCTCTCCAGGGCGCGAGCTTGGGCACAGTTATATGGAGATCAAGCTGTTGCCCATGCAGCATGTTCCCCCTCTCCACACAGCCGGTAGATCCAAAGGAACGGCAGTAGCCGATACAGTTTGGTACCAGCCATGTCGCAGGAGTTGCCAGAATAATGTCGAATCGGCATTAGACTGCCTTAGGGACTCCGACTCCGGATTTATCCTCAGGGTTTACTCCCGAAGCCAATTCCATAAATGGATATTCCCGCAAGGCAGCGGTGGTTTGAATTCAAAGTTCCTTCTCTTAGATAAGCTACCAACCAAGGATCACGAGCCCTATCTGCCCGAAGCTGCTGGTTTTAAGGCGCCAGTCGCTCGCCTTTGCCCCTTCTCCCGTCAGTGGAAACAGTTCCGCCGGGCTCAAATTGAGCCACACGTGAAGGCCGGGAGCTGGACTTGGTTGTCAGAGGCTGTTTGAGGCGCGCGCCATATTATTACTACACTCACAAAAACGTACTCACTGGACTAGATTCTAAGAAAAAGAAATTTGCACAATATTTTCTGCGTAGCTTCTTGTATGTTTCATTTATTCAGTCTTTTTTTTTTTCCTTTTAATTTCCACATCTATTGGAACAGTCTTCTATTGTCTGTACTAAATTTATCTGGTGTACTCTAGTTTGTTCAATCTTTTCGCAATCACGCACGCACAAAATGCTATTTATGCTCACGTCATCTTTACTATTTTAATGTCTTCAATCTCAACTGAACGCAAGTTTCCGTCGACAGCCGCACTTTACACGAACAGGTCAAATTATGTTTCCTATTATGACCTCACATTTACTTCGGCAGCGATCCTAAAATTGCACCCCCCAAAGTGGCTCAGTTTCATTATTGCATAAAATATAATTTACAACGGGCAGATGGAAAAAATTTATATAGTATGAACTGACATGAGAACAGGCTTCAAGTTATGTAATGAAAATGTGAATAGCAAAGATAAGGTAGAAAATATTCCAGAGGGTTTGGTTTCACGTTTGGCCTATAACTGGTTTTCACGGTTCGAGGAGAAAGGTGTTTCAATCAATCAATAACCTTTAGCTCCACAAGGAGCATAGGCCTTCAACAAACACATGCCAAGTCCTCCTGTCACGTGCTATCAGCTCAAATTCTTTCCACGTTTTCCTCGTCAATTTATATTCTGTCCCCAGTTCTCTTCTCCATGTGTTTTTTGGTCTACCTCTGCCTCTCTTTCCCTGGGGATTCCAGAACAAGGACTGCCTTGTAATGTTATCAACAGGTTTCCTCAATGTGTGTCCTATTCTTTGCCAGCGTCTTCTTCTCATCTCTTGTTCCACTGGCACTTGTCTGGTTCATGCAACATTGGTAACTTTGTCATACTTTGTGTGTAAGTGTTTCGTCAAGCCAGTTAGGTAGGTCAAGTTACTTTGGTTTTTGCACACATTCTCACATCTATCTATCTATCTATCTATCTATCTATCTATCTATCTATCTATCTATCTATCTATCTATCTATCTATCTATCTATCTATCTATCTATCTATCTATCTATCTATCTATCTATCTATCTATCTATCTATCTATCTATCTATCTATCTATCTATCTATCTATCTATCTATCTATCTATCTATCTATCTATCTATATGTCTTTCTGTCTGTCTGTCTGTCTGTCCGTCCGTCCGTCCGTCCGTCCATCCGTCCGCCCGCCCGCCCGCCCATCTGTCCGTCCGTCTGTCTGTCTGTCTCTGTCAAACATTTCACGAGTTATGATTCTCTGCCACCTTTATCTGATTATGTTCGAATTATTGCCTTATTTACTGCATGGATGTTTTAGATTTGTTTGTTTGTTTTTGCTTTTGTCGTGGGTTTTTGCTTTTCATTCCTTTCTTATTTGGTTAAAAAACATGTTTAATTTTGATTATGATTGGATACTTCAAATGTATGCTGTTGTATTACCTTCATAATGTTGAATGCCTTTAAACGAATGCTTAAAGTACATGTGGGAATGTGTCGTGCTTGAATAAGAAAATTTTGGCCCTTGTTAGTTTAGGACCGCCTCCAATCTCATTCTTGACTTTATTCCCTCCCATTTCTTTTCTATAATTGCTACAGCAAACGTTATTCTTGGATTTGTCATGTCACTCTTAAGTTGGACTGGCTAAATTCCACCCCTTTGCACGTGGGCAACGGCATCTAGCTAAAGGTCTTTTTATTTTCCTTTCTTGTGATTGACGACAGAGTTCCCTGAGTCTTTGATTCGGAGAGAACCCGGGGACACAGATCTATCTATCCGAACGCGTCTAGAATCACGAACCCTGGTCGTTCGAATGACCGTCAGAGTGTCGCTACAGATTACATTCTTTCTTTTGTCAAGAGATGCAAGTTAGACAACTTCCGAGGTCCTTACGTCTTTGTTACGTTGCATCAATGCACGTGCAACAACACGCCCGAACACCTACAGGCCTGAGTTTATTATTATTATTTTATATATAAATATATATATATGTGTGTGTGTGTGTGTGTGTCTGTGTGTCTGTGTGTCTGTGTCTTTATTTATTTTTATTCGCTAGTCATAGTTTCTCGGGGCTTAATATCTCCAGAAATCCTTGGCGTGTAGAGTGGACGTTGTCCGACTACTGCTAACAGCTACATAGTGTTATGGGAAATTCTTTACAAATCGCGAAAACTCCTATACAAGGAAACACGGGAGACCTCTTGAGACACAAGCCTGTTATCACCTTCCATAGGCCTATATTTTCTATTCCCCTTCCAATTTGGCTTATACAGCAATTACTGGATTATTTAATAAGCCTATTACCAGCTTTCAACTGCCAGATCTCTGTTCTGGATCTAGAATGTGTAGTATTTTGTTCCAGCCGCTTCAACATCAGAGAGAAAACCGTGAATCACTCAAGTTACACCTAACACCAGGAGTGGACGTCAGTTTTGACCCTTCCCATATTAGGCCCCAGATCGCCTACCCGATCTGATATCAACCGGGTAACTCAAGGGTTGCCGGAGGTCCTAATACTGGTCACATCCACTAGATATGATATCGATTGTATAAGGTTTGTCATTTCCAATTCTCATTGTCACTCTGGATGTAACCAGAAATTGTTTTTTTCTTGATTATTGTGTTTTTCTTCTGATCCTAGTTATATATGTGTGTGCTCTGTCCAATAGTGTGTGTGTGTGTGTGTGTGTGTGTGTGTGTGTGTGTGTGTGTGTGTGTGTGTGTGTGTGTGTGTGTGTGTGTGTGTGTGTGTGTGTGTGTGAGGTGTTTGCGTATCGTGCGTGCGTCGTGAGTGCGTTGATTGCAGTATTTAACGTGCATGCGTGCGTGCGTGCGTGCGTGAGTGCTTTTGCGTATTACGTCGTGCGTGCGTGCGTGCGTGCGTGCGTGCGTTTGCTGTGTGTGCGTATCGTGCAGTGCGTGCGTGAAGTTTGCGTGCTTTGACATTCAACGTTGCGTGCGTGCGTGCGTGCGTGCGTTTTTTGCTGGTTTGAGTGTAATTTTGCGCCTGCGTGAGTGCCGTTGATTTTGCGTGCGTGAAGATGCGTGCGTGCGTGCCGTGCAGTGCAGATGCGTGCGTAACAATGTTGCGTGTGCAACGTGCGTCTTGCGTGCGAACGTGCGTGCGTTGGCAAATGCGTACACGAGGGGCGTTCAGAAAGTAATGCACCACATCGTTTTTCTCAGGAGCTGTTTATTCAAAAAGCATGAAATTTATACAAAATATACATGGATATGTCATGTAAACATTGGTATTATTCAACATAATCCCCATCAACTTGTACGGCTTTATGCCAGCGCGAAACAAGTGCATGTATTCCTAGCCCGTACCAGATTTTGTCTTGATCATGTAGCCATTTCTTCGCTGCATGAATCACTCCTTCATCATCTTCAAACCGTGTCCCACGGAGTGCATCTTTAAGTGGACCAAATAGATGAAAATCAGAGGGTGCCAAATCGGGACTATAGGGTGGATGGGGTAATACAGTCCAACCCCAATTTTGTGATTGCTTCCCGTGTTGCCAGACTTGTGTGAGGTCGCGCAATGTCGTGAGGAGAAGCAGGTCTGCTGGATTCTTGTGCGGCCGAACTCTGCGAAAACGTTGATTGAGTTTTTTCAATGTCTTAATGTAAGCTTGCGAATTGATTGTCTCTCCTCTTGGCATGACGTCCACAAGAATCACACCTTCAATGTCCCAAAAGACAGTGATCATGACCTTTCCAGCTGAAGGAATTGTCTTGAATTTCTTTCTTCGTGGTGATTGCGGATGATGCCACTCCATTGACTGTCTTTTTGTCTCAGGTTCAAAATGATGTGCCCAGGTCTCGTCACCTGTATCGATCTTAGCCAAAAAGTTCTCTCCATCAGCATTGAAACGCTCCAAACAATTCAGAAACAAAATTGCTTTCCTTTGCAATCGGTGGTCATTTGTGAGACTTCGAAGAACCCATCTTGCGCAAACCTTAGAAAATCCAAGAGTTTTTATAACTGCATTTGCACTACCAATGCTGACTGACAGCCGTATGGCCAATTGTTGAGTAGTGATCAGTAAGAATAATGCCCTCAGCGCATTTCAACATTCCTGCGTTGGTGGCTGTGGCAGGACGTCCACAGCGCGGCCGATCAAGCAGCTCCGTATCTCCACTTCCGATTCTTTGAAAACCCAGTGACTGACTGTACCTCCTGTCGACTGCAAAACTTCCATACACATTCACATAGACGCTTGTGAATGTTCACAACAGTTTACTTCTCTGCACAATTTTTTTCATTGTCACACACCACCCGTCCTCTCTACAAAATATATATCTACATAATGAGTAAGGACCACACAAACAAATTAAGTGACTTCACATTTAATAAAATGACAGAAAGAAATAGTAAAGGAATCCTGATCCGCTAATATCTATATGTTTTATTAAGTTTTATTAATATACCTATATATAACAAATATATATATACATATATAATTAATATATATATATATATATATATATATATATCTATATATAATATATATATTATATATATATATATATATATTATATATATATATAGCATATATATATATATATATATATAATATATTATATATATATAAATATATAATATATATATATATAATATTATATATTTATCCAAGCATCTTTCCACTTCTTTTATTTGTTCACCGCGAAACTTGATTATGTGTATTTCGTCGTAATAATTGAATGTCCTCTCCCCACCCGTCCTTCTGTCTATCCACATGGTGACTGAAACGTCACTCCCTATTTTACACTGTTATTTCTTCACTCCTATATAACTAATTTTTAAAGTGTACTATATCAAAGTAAAGATAATTACCGTGTTTCTTTATTACATAAACATATAATCCATAGTAACCTTCCTATAATAGTAACCTAGAGCTAAGTTTGGAGATCCGACCCGTACAACACGATGAATTTCAATTTTGTTCTTTCCATGTGTAACGTCCATGTTATAGAGACAGTTTTATGATATTTCGATTTTGATTCTAAGACATTAAAAAAAAAATCAAACTTCTCGATTAAATATCAAAAGGCAATAATTTTCTTTCATGTTTTTGGAATATTGTGTCCCAGTAAATCCAATAAATAACACTTAAAAGAAATACAAATTGAAAGAATATAGACTGACTTCAAACCACCCCGCATATTATATTTGTATATAACCCTGCCAAGGCAGCGAGAAAATGCAACTGGAACCACCACTTGTCACGGTTTTGCCTCCCCATTGCTCTGGGTATTGATGGTCCAACAATGGCTAAAACCTAGAGTTAAAGTCATAATGTGGTTCCTTCAAAGGTACCGTACCTTCGCAATAAAATTACTCTTTGGCAGAGATACAGAAAGAAGAAATGAATGATGCTTCTATCTACCACGAGGAAGTATTCACAAGATGTTGGCAGAAGTCAAGAATAATTCCTGAAAGTGTTTAAGCAATGTTTAACTTTTAATCAGCCCGACAAAAAAAAACACGTTTTTGTGAAAAAAGTATTATATAATTAATTTAGCTCGTACAAGCCCCCAACTGAATTAATCGCATAGAAATTCTTATTATTATTTTTGGCTCTATAATGTAAACTATAGATATATTAAAGATACTAATTCTTCCTTGTGCATTTCTCTTCTGTAATAACTAAATCAACTATGAATTTGTAAAAACAACATAAAAAAATTTAATTATCAATTACTTTGCGGAACAAAATGTAAATAAATATGAACTGGTTATTACTAAAAACAAAGAATTGGTTTCGTCATTGACATTGGCTTTAGGAAGCTTAGTTGCGGAATAAAGATTCAATAAGTTTCTGTTGAGTGTTGGCCTGCTAAAAATGCCCAAACGGCTTAAGTATTGATGCTACTGTTTCCGTCAATTCGTCCTCTTTTGGTGAGGCACTTCTCCTGGTCAATGTGCAGGTATCTTCACAAACAGTTGAATGTAGGTTTCAAGTGTCGATCACAAGCTTTGAACCACAGACCAACAGTACAGCTGGTATCGTAAAATTGAACTTTAAATAGTCTCGTAAACTCGTACCTCCAACTATAGAGAGAATAAAAGAATAAATTCTGCTGCTAAGTCTTTGTTTTCCTGATATTAATCAGGTGCTTTTCCCGCTGTCCGTCAACCGAATAATTTCTCTGACTTTTTTACTCCCCTGGAGATTATATCATATAAACTCAGGGGATATGATGAAAAACCACCTTTCTTTTAGTTAATGTAATGGAAAATTTACGACTGGACAGCGGCAAGTGGTTTGTGTCTGAAGGAGCATTTTTTTAAGCATACATACAACTTATTACAAATGATAATAAATTTAAACATATGAATGGCAATCATCATCCACTCCCTGCTCCACTTGGAGTCCTGAGTTGTTACCTCTGCTTTATTTCCCCTGTGAGAAACGCACATGAAGCTCTCAATCACCAGCGTTTTTGCTTTTGTGGTTCATGAAAATACGCATTTTTTCACTTGCCTGGATGTTGCCAACCTCTTAAGGACCTGTATAAACATCATCAAGTTCAAACACGTCAAACTCATATAAAATTATGTTACAACATACCACCATACTGGGATCATAGACTTCTTTCTCAGTTTGAATAGTCTCAGCAACTTGGTACAATTGCTTCGAACACTCGGTGTAGGGGTATTATTTCTATGATATGAATTTCTCTGTGACTTTGTGAGTAGGTCCCGTAGGTGTCTGGTTTCTGTATTAATAGTGTGGAGTTTCCTTATTGTATTAATCAAACGGTGCTTAAAAACGTATTTTCGGTCAGAATGCGGTATTTTATCTAAAATAGCTTCTACTTTCCTTATATCTGGCTCAGTCCGAGCTGATTACATTGTGCGACGATTCAGAAATGCGGTATATATGTTATCTAAAAAAGTCTACAGTATATACGGTAGTTCTCGGCCCACAGCTCTCTCTAGGTTTTGCACTGGCAGGGGTTTCCGACACATTTCTCCAATCAACGTGCAATATCCTAATAGGCCTCATAAACTGCTAACGGCCAATACATTTCAAAAGTTCGTGTTATATGACATATCTACACCATATGGGAATCATTTCAGTCACTGAGTTCGTACTTTTGCACTAAAATTCAATACGGTCACTTTTCCGATGTACAAGAGTTGTTATTTCGATCTATTCTCGGTAAATAGTTTTACTAACTTCAACTTCTTACAACAATCCATGTGACAGTAATCTGGTCCACCAGTATGCGAATAAATGGACTTGCGCTCCCAGTGAAACATAACACTGGATGCACTAAACGAAAATAGACCTTGCCATCCAATCTGGTTCAAAATTTAACAAACTTTACAGGAACCAAATAACGACACAAATGAATGGAAGGAGTGAAAAAAATGACTCGAAAATAACAAATCCTATCGACTGGTAGACATACTAGAATGTGCCGACAATTGAATGATTTACCATAATTAGTACGCACTAATCAAGGTATTGTCAATACTACTGGGGAGGAATCTAGAGAACGAACAATAATTATGTGACACACCCCAAGTCCTCGATGTCTGGACCTGATCTAGAGAAATGCTCTAAACAATTCACGCCCTACGGCAGTAATGCTGTTATGGGGATTACGTCTAATATAACTGTGACATGCTGCCTTCGCCGCCGTCCTTCATCATCGTGAAGGTTCTCCCCCCTCTCCAATGTCAGACTATTGTACATACACAGCCTGAGAATACCAATAAATGTGGTAGCACTTAACATTTATTTATAATGATACCTGAATTATAAAATGTTTATGGCCTCCAGGCAACATCTCCGCCCCTGCTGCGCTCAAGACCAGTTATAATGATTATAAAAAAAAGTAAGATAGATGGGGATGTCAATAGAAAACAAAATCACTAATTGTGGTGCTAATGTTCAGGATTTGTAATGAGTTGCTGTATCGATGTTTATCACACCATCAATAACTATGAATTGGTAGTAGGGCACCACTTCACATATGGTAGGGGGTGTAAGGAGGAATGGTATCTGTTGACCTTCAGCTGCTTCCGCTCTCTCGCGTTCTCGGCAGTCAACCATATTGACAATGATTAGGTTATTAGGTGTAACTTTGTTTACAATTTTTGCGTTTGCCTTAAACTCTATGAGGAGCAAATGTCTTCAATAAACTCATACCCAGTATATTACCTGGATTGTTGCCGAAAATCTTTCTCTATGTGTTTTCAATGTGTCTTCTTTATTACTTTTGTTGCATATCTTCTTTCCTTTCCCTTCCGGTCCACGAGTTCTTTTCAAGTTCTCTAGTATAGTTACGCTCTTTTACCTTTCGGGACTACCTTGTCAACATGTAATCCCTCCATGATGTGTTCTTTCCATAGCCCTGTCGTGCTTATTTCGGATTCATGCATCTCATTGTTTCCACTGGAACATGTTGATGGGTTAAATTGTCCATCAGTTTTCCACATTGGAGGACCTGTAATACAATTTACAAATCCTTCAGTTCTAACTCCGTCCACCCAGAGTTTTAAAATCTGTGTAACTTTTTTTGTTGGGTTGTTTTTTTGTTGTTCTGTAAATATTTTCCCACAGCTATACCAACAGAATTACTGTGAATTTATAGTTTTCTTGATTTTTTTGTGTTCCTTTTGATATTAGTTTATTTCCATATGCTTTCCCATGCTTTCGAAGAAGGTTTCAGAATGGGTTGACCTAACGGCATGAATGGACAACATTACATTGTAGAGTTGTCTTTCGAATCTGCAGTAGATGGCGTGTATATCCTTGTCCTGGCCCATGTACCGAGATGAATGAGTAGAATGTTAATGAGAGAGCTTGAGAGGATTAGAATACAAGAGCACCCACAGTATGGGGACACTGGATCTGGATATGGGAGAGAGGTACTGAGAGTAACAATTAAAATGATCGCCCTGTCGCAGAGACTGACACTGTGTAATAGATAACAATCCAACCAAGGTTTAACTACTGCATTTGCAATCAGGGGATCTCTTCGTTGTGGAGAGGATGACATCCGTATTTGTATACAACCCAGCGAGCCTACTGTGGAACAGTCAAGCATATCACAAAATTTTGTCTAGACCATCTAATGAGGTGAGAATGAGTGCACCTAGGGGTTTACCCCGGAGTGCAATGATGACAATTCTGTTTTTCAACAAATAACAATCAGCGTCCACCATTGCCACTGAAAACTATCTGCTTGCCTTCGTATCTTTATTTTCGATATTGCCTTGTCTGTTCCTCCAGCTTTGCCTATATTGCTGCACCTGCCACAATAATTTATATTATGTGATACACATTTTGTAAGGAAATTTCATAAATAGCAAACTTTTGTATTTATTTCTGAATTTATTTTTTTAAAGTGATCCTATTATTTTTCATACCGCTGCCCCACTACTAACTGCTCGTTGATAAGTTGGTGTTTAATGGTAAAATCACATAGAAAGTTCTAAACCCAATAAACATATTTTTGTTTATATTGTTGTGTAATATTTATAAATATATACATAATAAAAAAATAAACAAATCTTGAAACAAAAAAAAAACTAAAATTATAATAGGCACTCTCCCTCCCCACTAACACTACCCA
>JAMPIV010014731.1:0-87500 GCA_024509875.1 Oreohelix idahoensis
AAGCTAGTAAGCCTTGGATAGCAGTTTATCTAGGAGAAGGAAAACTCTGATTTCAAACCACCTGCTGCCTTGCAGGTAAGCTGGGGACATTCAAGGGCTTAGGACGGCGACCCTACATAAGTGCCTGTTGAATTAGGTGCACTGGGCTACAGGCTTAACGAAACAGTGCAACGTACTTCGCATAATGATGACATAACGAATTCAAATTAAGCACAGTGGTGCTCATCCCGTGGAGTCCCGCTTGGCGGTAAGAATGCCGGACACTCTGCCTCTAAGAGGTCTAACTAATACTACTGGTGGTCACCTTCCCCTGTAGTGTGGAGTCAAGGTACAGAGGGAAAGGGCAAAAGCTACTGACCAAACGCGAAGGTGCATATGGCCATCACCAGTACCATTCCTGACAAA
This sequence comes from Oreohelix idahoensis, assembly GCA_024509875.1. Taxonomy (NCBI): domain Eukaryota; kingdom Metazoa; phylum Mollusca; class Gastropoda; order Stylommatophora; family Oreohelicidae; genus Oreohelix; species Oreohelix idahoensis. The sequence continues at coordinate 406 of JAMPIV010014731.1, forward strand.
AAACTCTACGGAGATATCAACAGCTAGATAAGCCTCAAGTAGACCACTGATTTCTTTGAACATTTTGAAGTTGACTTCTGAGGGTGAACGAAGAAGAAATTCAAATATTTTATCACAATCGTTTGCATTATAGCACACAGCTGTTTTGTCAAACATGTTTTCGTGGTTAGACCTGCTGCAGACTAGAACACGCAAGAGTTAGAACCAAACGTTTTTGTGAATTTCTGTAACTTATTGTCTTATATTATTAATATATTCTTTTTTGGATACACAAGTGATACTTCCTGCGACCAGACAAAAATGCAAGAAAATGTTCACACTTGTACACTAAAGGATCCATGTGCGTATTAAATAAAGGCCTGTCTATATGGAAAATTGACTTGCAAGCTGACAAATGGTTTGCCATTTGCGTTCTTGTGCCCATTCCTCCTGCCATCTAAATCAGGGAGTCATTAGGCTACGCCCTCTTCCTGCCATGTTGTGCAATTTGGATGCAATTTGAGTCCAGATCAGGACGCCGGTGACGGAAGAATCTGCCACAGAAGCGGTTAACAAATTGTTGTTCTGTTGTAAGTTATGGGCCATCTGATCGGGCGTTCAGTGTGTGCAATCTGTAAAAAAAAAAAGTCAGCGATGGTTAGTGGCACATAAAAATTACCCTTAAACCACGGAGCAAACATGGCGGAGACGTTGAGCGCCAGCCTCTCAGCTAATTGTCGGCTAAGCAGTAGAGGTTCTGTCTTCATCAAATTGTGTGGTTGTCATATCACTGGTATTCTGAGTAGTAGTGAACCGCCATCTTTATCTGGAAGGACCGAAGCTACGTTTGTACATAGCATAGAACAATTACATCAGTATATGAGCAATATATAAGGTACAGACAACAGAAAAAAACAACATAAGGAACTTTTCCTTTGTCGAATGTACCTTCTACATTGTTTATATAATGAATTATATAGTGTTTTTTTTTATAGTTTTAAAAAGCGTAGTGTCAGGTCTTATGAATATAGCAGGCATAGAGTAGAATCGCTGTTAAGCCCTCGTGGATGACATTACAAAAAATGACTTGGGCCTGCGTGAATGTTTCACAAATTAAAAAATTCAGTTTCATACTTCTTTTGTTGCTTCTGCTTCCCACCCCCCCCCCCCCCCCCCCCCCGCCTTTTTATATATATATGCCACGACTATCTGAAAACGACCGCCAACGAGCCATTGGTATATTGGAGATCGGAATGAGCTCGCGGGCCATTGCCAGAAGGATGAATTGCCACCACAGCACTATTGTACGTCTCAATGAACGTTACGGAACCACTGGCAGTGCCCGGGATAGACTTCGGAGTGGCCAACCACGAGTTACTACCCCTGCGCAAGATCGTCATATTGTGCTGAGTCACCTAAGGAATTGACTCTCCTGTCAAGTCAAACAGCAAGAGCAATAGTGGGTAGACATAGGCAAGTCTCTCGAATGACAGTCATACGACGTCTCAGAGATACAGGCCTTACTGCAAGACGACCTTATGTTGGGCCAAACTTGACTCACAGACATCGTTAGCAGCGCCTGCAATGGGCAGAGCAACATATCAGATTGACTAGACTGCAGTGGAATGCTGTCCTATTCACAGACGAGAACAGATTCAACATATCCTTTGCAGATGGACGTATGCGGATTTAGCGACGGTGTGAAGAGCGCTTTGCAGATTGCTGTGTCAACCGATTTCGAGGTGGCAGTATTCACATGTGGGGAGGATTCAGTTTTCACCATCGCTTGCCTCTTCACGTCTTCCGTGGAAATGTTAATGTTGTGACATATCGAGATGAGGTTCTGGATGCACTGGTTGCTCCTGCGTTCACAATTTATCCAGACTTGCAGCTTCTCCAGCAGGATAACGTACGTGCATTTTTTTGTATTTTTGGTTTTCTCCCTTGCCCGCACAGAATGCAATGAATTTCATAACAATCATATGTACAAATTAATGACCAGCATGGATTCATAGGAAAATGAATAAAGATTCCAAATATGTAAACTTGTACACACTTATATTTACATTTCACACTCTGTTCCTGGATTATACAGGTGGTGCGTTTTTAATGTGCTTCAGTATATATATATATATATATATATATATGTACAAACACTAATACACATACAAATATATACTTACGCAAACGCAAACACGAGAAAAGAAATACATAGATTACAAACACATTAACTTGAATATAAATATGTATTTGACACAGGTACATATATATTCACCCACTAACAGAAATACAGATAATCGTATCTTCATCCATCAGTATTATCGCTTTACTCTACTTATGGAGGAGCCGCGGTAGCATAGTGGTTAGTGCACTGGCTTCCTAGCGCAGTGGTCTATGGTTCGATCCCCAGATGAGGCGGAAAAATTTTTAGGCCACAAACGGCTCCTGGGTCGACCCAGCCCCAAATGGGTACCAGAGCTACTCTGGGAAGGTTAAGGCGGCCGGCGTGATGCCGACCACATCACCCCTCGTGTGCCGATGGTCAAGATAATATGGGCCTAACACCATATTCCCAATATGCCTCAATGGGCGTGTAACGGGTTCCTTTACCCCTTTTTTTTACTACTTATGGAGCATAGCACACCATGCTTTAGATCAAGATATATATGAACACAACAGCATGTATAAATGTGTACTAGCACTAGACACATGCTTTAAGATCAGTTCTTTCTGATACCCTGTGTCTCACATGCTACCCTATCTTCTTAAAACAATTTTCTCTTTCTTTCTCATAGAGTCAAACCTTCTCCAGACTGTCCTTCGCACCGAACAAACCCACGAGAGGGAGGACCCAGAGAAATGCCTGTTTGCCTATCCGGTTACAAGAGGGTAAGTTACACCTCTACCCTAACAAACAAAGGTGTCAGCCAGTGATCCTGCGACTGGCATACTTCTGCTCTAAGCGTATACCGACATTGATATCTAAATACATAAATACTCTACTCAATCATGTCGACCAGATGAAACAAAGCTATATTATCATCATCTTCATTTTCATCACCATCGCCCATCAACTCCCCGAGTAGGATTGGTCTTCAACAAACTTATGCCTTGTCTTCCTCTTGTCCTGTGCCGTCAACTCAATGGCTCTCCATGTCTTCCTCATCCCTTTCGTGTCTGTTCCCAGTTCTCTTCTCCATGTGTTCTTTGATCTAGTATACCTTTATTACCCTAGTGATCCAGAACAAAAATTGTCTTGTAATGCTATCAACAGATTTCCTCAATGTGTATTCTATCCTATCCTAGCGTCTTCTTCTCATCTCTCCTTCCACTGGCACGTGTCTGGTTTTTGTCATCAGTTCCACATTAGTGATCTTGTCATACCATTTCAATCTTTCTATTCTACGCAAGAACCCCATTTTAAAAGTCTTTGGTTGGTTAGTTGCGGTTTTTATTGTGCTATGTGGCGAGATGGATGTTGGATTAAAATTTAGAAAGTATAGTTCGCAGAAACTGGAGAAGAGAACTGATGAACTAGTGGTATTGATGGCACAGGACAAGTCAACTGCACAGTTCTAGATGGTAGCTGTAGAAGAGAACTGATAGGTCAGTCACCTACTCGCTAGACCTCTCCTATGCTCCAGGGGTGCTATATAAATATGTGAGTGCAGCTCGTATTTATTCCCTACCAATTTTAAATTATTAACATTCCTTTGACAACACAACAAAATTATAACTGAAAATGTATATAATTCATTCAATAACTGCAGTTATAAACAAATCAATACAATTTATTGATTAATGATGAATAGTTTAAAAACAATTATCGCCTAGGTATATCAATATAAAAAGATTTTACACAATTTACAAAAAAGCAAAGTGTCACTGTTTGCTCATTTTCATCATGTTATAGGCTTTGGTGTTGTCACGGGATTGTCTCCCCTGCTAAGCAGTGATGGTCCAACAATGGCCAAAATTTAGAGTATACAATGGGGGTCTTTAAAGGTATCTACCTTCGATCACGATTACTCGGGAAGGATGGTGCTTCTATCTTAGAGAGTTGTTACAGTTGGGATTTGTAGCAAAGGTGATGTAGTTGATTTCTTGTAATATGAGTATGATATCAACGCATCGTGCTGTACGTAATGAATGTCGTGAGTGCAATCACCATCATGCCATCAAAGCAGTTAAGAAATACGTAGGTGGATGGATCCACATAAAATGACAATTTCATTTACATCTTGACGAATTACAGTTCATGGCATTGGCATAGAGAAAATGACATACACGTTATAGAATCCTCCAACAGTCTCGTCTCATCAATTCATATCTAGCCGCTGTACTAGGGGTGCCTATGAAAGGTGATCACCCAAGTAATGTGGACCAGATAAATGAAGATGCTTAATTCTATCGTAGAATACTTCTCTACAAGGTACGGAACTTTTCCATAAGTCCGGAATCTTCTTAAAACAAGTGGCGGCCTCCGAAGTTAATAAATGCCACGTAAAATACTTTATTTCTCAACCATGTCGGGAGCTATAAAATGAACGTCCTCCTCTGACGACTACAATTGACGAAAGGCCTCGAAACAACCGTTAGCATATATTAGTGCAGAACGGGTTACGTCATAAACTCCTAGTGACGTATTAAATAGATCGCGTTCACTAACAATTAAAACCCGTGCAACATGATGATTAACCACAGATAAACATATTAACGCGTAGATTAACTGCTAATAGACTAAGTGTGGTCAACATGCAAAAATACATTAATAAATTTCTTTAACAAGAGTCTTCTTAGGATATTTCAGAAATCAAGCACAACGCTGAGTTTATCAAGGCAGACGTGAACTTTGCATCTACCCGCCCATCTATCTTTACGAAAAAAAATAAAAAAAGATATTTTAGCTCGTTTCTGAACCCCCAATTGACTTATTCAGTAAAATATTACTTATGTAGCTCTGTTGTATTTATATTTAAGATAACTGATTCATGCGTGCGCACTTCTCTCTGTAATAATTAAATTAACTATTAATTGGCAACTACATATAACAAATTTAATAATCAATTATTGTTTAACACGAGTAAATACATACGTGAATTTAGAAATTGAAATAGGGATTTATTTCCGCACAGAAAATTAGTGCAGGTAGTTTTTTTTATTTTTTTATTTTTGAGGAGATTGTATTTTGCTATGGCCGGGTTAAAACCACTTAACTGGTGAGATGATGGACTGGTTTGCTGACTGCTAATTCAGTTTTCCACATAATTATTGGGTCGATCTCTTTTCCTGTCCGGCAGTATTTAGTTACAGTTTTTATGTGTACTAAATCACTCGCAAACTCCTTAGTCGGCCCTTTTTTTCTCTGCTATCAAGCAGATAGGAGCTATTTCCTTACCAATTTTCACCTCGCTGCTCTTGTCCTGTGCCGTCAACTCAATGATATTTCGGTGATAATTCATCTAGTCTGTTTACCTGACCATCCCTGCTGAGAGAGTAGACAGGAGATGCAATATTGACCGACAGTCATGTTGGGAAAAATGCTCCTGTACCAAACCTTGGCTGCGCCGGATTAGCACGACGTACACCCAGCCAGTTTATTTAGCGCTGATATTGCTATTGTGATTCACTAATTACTGTCGTGCAGAGTCACAGCCCACGAGGGTCGGTGGTTGCACAAGGACGATAATTATCAGTCAGACACACCTGAGCGGAAATGTTGTAATAGTTCTGGGCAGATGCAGATGTAAGATCTTATTTGTAAACATTGCCAAGAGAGTGATCGGATGTTTCCATTCCATATTTGTAAGACATGACCTTTCCAGTAATGCACAGACATTTCCTAGTGGAAATATTTTGAATTACCCCATCCTAAACACGCAAGTTTGAAACTATTGGCCGGCACTCGAGATGTAAACATAACTACATTTCTGATTGAGGCCTGGTCTAATAGTAAACAACACGTGCCAGGAACGAAAGGGGCAATATAACCTGACACTTCAGACAGAGTAGAACACTGTGAAAATTCACTCGCGCCAAGAAGACAACCAGACCTTGCCAGAGTTAAGACTAAAATCAGCTTTAATTTATCAGACCGGACCTTGTTTGAGCATTCTCAGGACTTAAAAGCCCAAGAAAAACTCTACCATTTTAACACGGAAAACCGGAATCTGAGGGAACTGAAACACAGGTCAAAGAGGGAACTTATTACTAAAATAACAACACCCCAGACCAAGTGTACGAGGCCTCTACAAGTGCCTTTATTTCTCTAAGCCAGCAGTCTGTGAGCCTAAAGACTGGCTTGGTGGTACCAGTTAAGGGTACTATTTCTGGAACAAGTGAGGGTATACGTGGCCTGAAGTCGACGCTAGATACCATAACAAGACTGGTCTTAGAGACGCGGGACCAACGTTGCAGTTACTCCCTGATTCTACTTGGAACGTGCTGCAACTCTTAATCTTGATCAGGAACGTTAGCAATCCAGTCACCTATCTGCAAAGAACCAAAACACCAGCTGTAGCAGAAACCTCATTGGCAGTTAAGTAGTCAAATAAAAGCTGCAAAGTGAAACTGTCCCTTATATAATTCCCCATTAACATCATATGATGATAGAAGAGCCACTACAGTGCAACATGAACCCACCCACTAAACAAGAGATCTGTCGTGCAATAAAATAGCTGAAAAATGGGAAGGCCGCCGGACCAGATGGAATACCACCAGAAGCCCTGAATGCAGATATACCATACACTACAGAGTTGCTACACCAGCTCTTCAAGAATATCTGGGAACAAGAGGCCATCCCAAAGAGCTGGAAGGAAGGCCACATTATCAAGCTGCCAAAGAAAGGAAACCTGACTGTACGAAGCAACTGGAGGGGTATAACACTACTAGCAGTGGCTGGAAAAATTTTGACCAAAGTTTTGTTAGGCCGTGTCGTAGATTTTTGATAGGAGAATTAAGACTTGGGTTGGTCCCTTCTGAATAGATTTGAATAAGTGATAGTCACAGTGAGAGATAGTAATAACAATAGATTTCCACGAGTGAGATGGTAGACTGGGATAGAGGCTGTCTCTGAAATCGAGAAATCTTCTCTCTTTCACCTATCTTCTACGACAGATTTTAGAGGAGTCAGACAGTCTAAACACATATATATGTCATATATATTTCTATCCACTCACGTGCACGCACATACAAGACGACAGTTAGACGTACAGACGTGGGAAACTATAAAAATGATTATACAGAAGTTTTGGAACGAAACTGACCGACACGCTGGAATAATTATTGAGTAGTTTAATTATCATAACAAACGTCTCTCACAACATATACAATTACATCAAAGCATATACAAATAGTCATAAAGTCAATAAAAAGTGCTACAAGAATGATAAACCCACAGTATGATCTTCCTTCGATGTTTAGCCCACAGTCCCGTTAAGAGAACGATTATAGCCCCAAAGAGTCACGGATACATATGATTTGGTCTAATATTTCCCCCGTTTAAGGTATGGACAGACTTGATATCTCTGCTTTATTTTAAGGGAAATATGGTTAGCAATACTTGCATAAAGAAAGTTGACAGCAAAATGAGTGCCAAATTACAACAATAAAGAAACACTCAGACCTGCATTCACTCTATTTACTCAGCCGTGGCCACGTGCACTCTTGCATACTTACAGCCTTGTTAACCGCATCTGGAAAAGTAATTTTTCTGACATTCACATACAGAATCGTCAATGGCAGTGTTTGACCAAGAAATACCCAGTTCCAAAAAAGACGGGTTGAATTCTCTGCTTCCGGGAACGATTCCTTGGGTGTTCTTATTTTTCGGATGTCTGTTTAGGTCACATTAAAATTGTCCAGGCACGAACATTAACAACGAGCACAGTGTCAATAGCTTAGGTTTCTAGAAATGAGGAATGTCAGATCGGTGTCTACTTTCGGGAAAAGGACTATCTTTGGTCACCACACCACTAGTCAAAACTCCGTCGGAAGGTTAATAATAATAATAATAAATTCTTTAAGCGCCAAACACGGCGCATAAGGCAGAAACCAGTGCTCTCCAGGTTGTTCGTTGTGACGCCACTCCTCTTAGCTCTTGCACATTATTTAGGCCCAACGTTCTTCCTTCTCTTATTATGGTTCTTCTGAGTGTTCTTTTGGTCTTCCTTTTTTTTTTTTCCGCTTACCCTCAGGAACCCAAGTGAGCGCCTGTAGGCGTATTCTGTTGCTTTGCATTCGTAGGACATGACCGATATATGACCATCGTCTTTTCCTTATAGAGACGGCGATAAATTTCTGCCTAGAGTCTTCTCTTATTTGTCGATTAGTCTTGAATTCTTTCCAACTGATGTTCATGAGTTTTCTAAGACATTTGTTCTCGAATGTATTCAGCTTGTTCTCCAATGATTTTGTTATTTTCCAACTCTCACAGCCGTATGTTAACACTGAGATAACATTTGAATTAAACAGACGAAGCTTGGTATGTATATTCAAATATCGTAATTTCCAAATGTTAGATAATCTATTGAAGGCGCTAGCTGCCAAAGCAATTCTAGTATGGATTTCTCTTGTTGTGTCACCATCCTGAGTCATTTTACTGCCTAAATAATTGAAACTTTCAACTTTCTGTAGTTTTTCCCCGTTCAAGATGATATCAAAGGTCTCGTTATAAAAGTTCATAGCTTTAGTTTTAGAGGCATTTATTTGGAGACCAATTTTAACCGAGAGATGACACAAATTATTTATTGCTTCTTGGGATTGTCTTGGGTTGAACTTAAGAATGCTACATCATCTGCGAAATCCAGGTCCCCCAGGAATTTTCCATTTGTCCATTTTATACCCAATTGTTCATTGTGGGTATAGTTTCTCATAACCCAATCAATAGCTATTCCAAAAAGTAGTGGTGACATAATACAGCCTTGTTTCACCCCTGTTTCTACTGACGTTAATATGTTACTTGCCACATAGGTTAAAAATGCACTTGAGTTGTTTCTCAGGAAGAATTAAATATGGCGCGATAGGCCTGTTACTTCATTTAACCTATTGCACCAAGGTATTTTTTTTTTAATGAAAATGTTTTAGTTCTTCACAGATATCACTCATCAGTACTTAACGCTGGCAAAGTTAGGGTTAACCCCAGTATTCACTGAATAAAGGAAAAAACACATATAAAATAATTATACATACTAGGTACTCGTTATAACTTACATTTTTAAACTGCAAGCGTACAGCTTGACTTATCATTTAAAACTTCCCGTAAAATAAGTTATATGCATAAAATCAATCATCATGAATTAGGAATACTTACGTATCCCGTCAATACTTACTGATGTAGCATTTCAGTTATAAGTTAGTTTAGAAAAATTATTCTCGTCTGATTATTTAGCAGTAAAATTAAATTCCTTAATAGCCGACTGAGTTTAAGCTAGAAATTATAATTTCTGTTTTCCACTGTAACTCGTCACTATAAAATAATACAGACTATATAAATTAAGCACTCTGCACCAAATCTAACTAGTGAAATATGAAATAAGCGATTATCACTTTAAACACTTCACAAAATATACTAGATATCTAATATATAATATTTACCTCCGCACAGAACTACAGATTAATACCACGAACTAGAATCATTCAATATTATGGTAGTCTAGAACTCGGCAAAATGTTGCCCAGAAACTAATACGCAAGATATTTTTCTAGCCTGGCGATCTGTCTACTGCAGATTTAGGAGTAAGAATGAAAATCTAGTTTCAAACTCTGGTTAATATCTTAAACCCGAAAAAGGGTCCCAACTTATTTCGCAAAACGAAATAATCTCCCCTTTCCGTCTTAAACACCTTACATTTAACACTTCCCATTACTAGACGTTTGCCATAACTGACACTTCTCGTCTACACACCTCACGCTGACCAGGGCCAACAGTGAGTGCCGTGTCAGATGGGATTTCCAGACAAATGTCTCAAACTGCGTCTTGGAGATGTCGGTTATCGCGCCTCACCTGAGCGCTCAGCCGATGCAACTCGTTGTGGCAGGTAAAAATGCAGACGATATGTCGCCTATAAGTCTGGCGAAAGCGAATATTCACAGTTTACGTCTACAACGCAATAACCTCCCGAGCCTGGCATCTACGTAATAACATCACTAGTGCGTTTCTAAATGAGAACAGACACTCGGCTAAAGTTTGAATGGGAAAAGGCTAATGTTTAAGTCGCAAACGAACGAATGCGAAAAAAAATACAAAAAGGATAAAAGAGTGATAATAAGGTAGAGGACACAGGTAGAGAAAGAAAGGAAAATAGACAATGTATTGATCATAAAACTCTCTGTGACAGGCCGTATTAAAAAGGTGGTAGATGACAAACTTAGAGAAGAACAGGCAGGATTTCGTGCAGGAAGATCATGCACAGACCAGATAGCAACACTCAGAATCACCGTAGAACAATCACATGAACGGTATGTAAATTTTGTGGACTTCGAAAGGGGCTTTCGACTGTATAGACCGTACTATGATGTGGAAAATCCTGAGACATTATGGAATCCCAGAGAAATTCATTAAAATCATCCAAGATTTCTATCATGAGGCCTCATGTAAAGTAGTACACAAAAGAAAGCTATCAGAACCATTCACAGTACAAAGTGGAGTCAGACAGGGATGTCTGCTATCACCAGCAATTTTTCTCATGGTCATAGACTTGGGTAATGAGACAGACAAGAGAGGGAGAGAAAACTGGAATACGTGGACATTTAACACACAGTTGGAGGATCTAGGCTTTGCAGATGATTTGTGCCTTCTGTCACATAGACAGCAAGATATGCAGGAGAAAACAAATAGATTAGTAACAGAAGCAGCAAAGATGGGACTGCACATAAATGTAAATAAAACAAAAGAAATGAGAATAAATAATAGGTAGACGGACTCGATGAAAATCAATGATCATATCATTGAAGATGTAGAAAACTGTGCATATCTAGGGAGCAACATTGACAAAGGAGGGGAACTGCTGGTGACGTATGTTTAAAGATGTGCTTTTAATGCCCTTCGACTAATATGGAACTCGTCAGCGATATCCAGAGGGAACAAAATTAGAATCTTTAACTCAAATTTGAAGTCAGTCTTGCTGTACGGCCCAGAGACATGGCATGTCTCAAAGAGTATCACCGCCAAGCTACAGACATTTGTAAATAGATGTCTCCGATGGATCCTTCGTATAAGATGGCCAGATGTAATAACAAATATAGAGCTAAGGAAAAGATGTGGACAACAGCCAATACAGACATAAATTATGGTAAGAAAGTGAGGATGGATAGGACATACACTCAGAAGAGAAAAATCAAGCATAGCCAGAGTTGCCCTTGACTAGAACCCACAAGGGAGAAGAAGAGTCGGGAGGCCAAAGAGAACTTGGAGAAGAACTGTTGAAGAGGAGGCTAGGGAAATTGGAATGACTTGGACTCAGCTGAAAAAGACAGCCTAGAATAGAAATCGATGGAGCAACTGTTTCTGCCCTATGTTCCACAGGGAACGAAAAGGAGTGATGATGATGACTAATTTTTGTTAAAGAATATTCAATTGTTAATTTTTGTTAAAACCTAAGTGATTATTAAATTTGTTATTTATATCTATCGAAATTTAAAGTTGATTTAATCATTTTGAATGTCATGTATCCGTAAGTCTCAGACAATTTCTTAAATACTCTCAATCAGAGCTCCTAAATAATAATAAGAGGACATTAGCTGAATTAACTCAGCTGGGGGCTTGAACGATTATAAGATTACATAATCCTTCACAAACGTTATCGGCAGATCCTAGAGGTATCGTGCTCAGCCAATGCAGTATTGTTCTCGCTTTTCTGAATATCTTATGGATATTCCCTGGAGGTAGAAGCATCATTATCCTTCTACCTACAACTCTGCCAAGAGTAATCTTGTGCAAATGTAGACACTTTTGAGGTTCCCCCCCCCCCCCCCCCACCCCCCCACCCCTCCCACCATCCCTTAGGATTTGGTGAAAAACATTTGTGGGGAAATTATACTGTACCAAAATAGTGCATTAAAATTTTTTTCTTTATTAAACCCCCCCCCGCCCCTCCCACCCCCCCCCCCCCCCTTTTTATTTTTTAGGTCCTATCTACGGCCCTGCGTACACTAAAGTAAAAATAAAAGAAATCCGCATCATGCTGTTGAATGTAATGTTGACGGAATAGCCAAATGTATAAACAAGTATAAATCTGCTTACTTCTAGACTACTTTTAACAGCTACCATAATGTGTGTGTGCGTGTAAGTATGTAAGTATATATGTATATATAGTGTTATCATCATAGCGTTTCTTCCATTTGAATCCGGTGGATTTTAGGATTAAAATCCTATTCTGACTGATCTTATTTTTACTTGCCTAACAGAGATAGAATGGGGCCTAGACGGAATAAAAAAATTTACTTGTTTGGACACCTCTGAATCATTTGAAGATCAGAACAGTCAGAGGTGAGCACTACACCGAGTTAAATACATTTACATTATAAAATGGTTTTATTTCCAACATGTGACACATGTGGCAGTAAGGGAAGGAAGAGTTAAAAGTCTAACATGAGTTGGTATAGACGGGGTAGAAAAATGGGATGCGCAAAAAGAGGGTTGCGCATAAGAAGGGTCAAAACAGAACAGAGGTTAGGCACGTTTTTCTCAGCAGGAGACAAAAGTGTGATCCAGGCCGAGCAGGACAGGTACTCAAGTAGGAGAGGTCGCCATGTTGAAGTCTATAGTGAAGTAGACAAGGTGCTGTGTAATTTCTTAAATGCACGGAGACAAGATTGGGTAGCAATAACCCAACATATTGATATTATAAATTCTTGACAAGACTGAAGAACGAAGGAGCGAGTTAGGCTCCACTCAGAAAAGGGTACGTAGAGGGAATTAGTAACGTCCATACCGTAGTCCTGTTACTCGGCTAAGATAGAGACCATCTAGAACCAGGGAAAGGAACAACCCCGGAGGAGTTCGGTTATCACTTCAATAACCTGAACCTAAATCGATAGTATCAATAGACCAGGATTTGCTTAGACGGAGGAAAGGATGTAGATACTAGTAACATCTGAACAATAGTAGATAAAAGACATTATACGAGTAATATTGAATATAATTTTCAATGGTGAGCGAGTGTTAAAGAGGAAGTGGGACGGGCCAAGATTGTTGGAGGTCCGGTTAACAGCAGTGGTCCACATTGTAAATAAATATTATTCCAGTTGACTGTGGCATTCCCTATTTGTATAGAAGATGTGCTTAGCTGTCGTCGCTAACTGTGTGTGTTGAAACCATTCATTAATCATAAAGTTGATCGCTACCTCCTGAGGCAAAGAAATCCTGGGTAAGCAACGGCCACACAATACGAAATGGTGCAGTGACTACGCTGTAACACAATACGAAATGGTGCCGAGACCGACCTCAGGGAGCATCGACTTCATTGTGACTGTATTGCCTTCCCTGCTTTGCAATAGTGGTCCAACAGTGGCCAAAAGAGTATCTATTATAGGTTTCAATGGAGTCTATCTTTACACAAGATTAATCTTGGCAGAAATGTCGATAGAAGAGTAGTTAAGCTTCTATCACATGGGAGTCTTCATAAGATATTCAGACAAGCGAAAACAATGCTGGCTGTCACTAAGCACGTTAATTCTGTAATCTGCCGACGCCTTTTATGAAGAATTTAAGCTATGGTTTTTTCTAGCTCGTTAAGCCCTCACCGCTGAGTTAATCAGTGAAATTTATTATTATAAGATATAAAGCTCTGTTTAGAGTGTGTGTTTAGTAACTTTGACTTAGACAAACATGTAGTACATTTAAAAGGATTAAATCGAATTTATAGCATTACAAATAACAAAATTTAATAATCAGTTTAAGTTTTAACAGTTGGAAAATAATTTGAATATTTATGAAAAGAATTTCATCACTTGGATGGGATTTAACTGAATAAAGAAGGTCACTTTTGGCAGCGGATATTTTCACTTAGCTGCCAATGGTAGTTTCTTCTCCCGCTGGGTCAGTTCCTTTCACTTTACTCGTGTCTGGTCAAAGTTCAGGCCCCGCACGTTCCCAGAACATCAAGGAGTAACGGCTAAATTGGTTCTGCGTCTGTCTATAAGACCCTCTTATGATGGCGTCTCTCACAACGTCAGTTCACTTCTACCTTCACTTGGTTCCAGAGATAGTACTTTCTGCTGGTACCACCAATAATTGGTAATAGAAATAGAAACGAAACGCTGTTCTGAGTATGGCGTTTTCCCTAAACAGTTATGTGCCCCAATATTCTATTCTATAATCCCATGTTAGAATTTACCCTCAATAAGAATTAAATTTAATCCCTCAGGATAAAACTTCCTTTACATTTAAACTGAATAGCTTTAGCTTTACATTACATTTAAATGAAAAGGTTAAACATACAGATATAATATGTTTTCTATTTACATCTCCACTGTTTCAACAGTGTTCACAATATAAATTCATTTATGTTTCATTGATATTTACACTTGTTGAAACTTTGAAACTTCTATTAATTTAAAATGAATGTTTTCACATAGACATTTACACTGGTTTAAAGCTTGAAAACTTACATTAATTTTAAAGTGAATATGTTTCTAGGGACATTTACACTGCTTTGAAAATGTAAGTATTATACTTAGAATGTACATCATTTCTTTCATCTTTCCCTCCCTGCTCCATAGGGAACCTGGAAATACTTTATGTTTTTAGTTCTCTTTACGAAACTATCAATAAAGCAATCACCAGCCCGTGCAGTGGTGGTTCATTAATCATCCTTCTGTGACAGCGCCATCGCCTTCTCGTCTGTTGTCAATCGCCATTTTGTCGGTATGTGGCAGCCATTTTAGTTTACATCTAAAAATAGCTACATTAGTAATGCCGCTGATGAAGTAGCAGCCAATCAGAGAAGAGAAGCGTCCAGGCTACAGCGTCAAGTGAAATTCTCTATCATTCTTATTGCCGGTCGCGGAGAGAGAACAAGCTTTGAGAGGTGAAGTCTAGTTCAAGAACATGCTTAGGACTTGTAAGTAAATATATTATTCTCCAACATTCCAAAAGTCTTTATTTGTGTTAGAAAGTATATAGGATCATCATCTTTGTGCCGTAGTATTTTATATAAGTATATATTTAATTCTGTGGTATTTATTTCGCGTGCGGTTGATGTTAGATCTAAATCTATTCGGACATGGCGTGGGTCCCAGGAAATATAACACGTGGCGGTACTAGAACTGGCATATTCAGTTATTACATTTGCGTAAATGAAATTTAATGGTTAAGTATTTCCATATTGTTTGGGGTTCAGGAAACCGTCCATGAGCTTATGTAAATCCGACACGTAGTTGGTTTGAATAATATTTAATTGTGGTGCGATTTAGATTGTTATATTTATTAATTACGGTGCCGAAAATAGTTTATGTTAGCGTGGCTGTATGCTGTTCTCGCAAGATGGCGTAACCATGAGCACGTGGAATGAATGGGTACCTGTAGCTGATTGATCATGGCTGACTGTGGCGGGCGCATGTTTTCTGAATGGTAAGTGTTATTATTTATGCTTTTGATTTTCACTTAGACATTGTTTTTATATATTGTTTTTCAGAAAGTCTACGAACACTGTCTGGGTGTTCTCTAGTTTTAAATGTTGATCTGTATAAGGCTTTGTGTTGGTTGAATTGCTAAGTCTGCTGCTGAGAGGGTTGCAAGCAACCAATAATTGTAACCCCTGTCAAACGATCCTTAATGAAATGTTCTTAGTGAATGGGTCTTGGGTGTGAGGTAGCCACATCGACATAAGTTCGCCTCAACTACACCTAGCCCCTGTCATAATTCTATACGCTGAGGTTGCCAGCCTCAAATGACTTTGACATCCAATAGCAGTTTTCACACATTAAAATTCACATGGTAATATATACATATATATGTTAGTTCACGTGTTAGTCACCCATGTGTTACCGGGGCCCGAAATGGGAGCAAAGAATAGTAACACTGTTCCCTGCCATGCATGTCGTAGAAAGCGACTAAGGAGGGTTGGGCATGGGGCTGGTTACCCTATCCTGTAAAAAAATTTAAACCACAAAAAGCTTCAACAAATACAAGTCAAATAAGGAAAATAAAACACAGCCATCCATGACAGGGGAAGGTCCTCTCGCCGGGAGGCGTATGATGCAACACAGAGAAAGCCGAAAGGAGTCTGTGTTGCTGACTAACCTTCTTTCTTCTAGGAGAACTTCCAGATTTGGCACATGGAATGTTCGGACATTAAACGAACAAGGAAACGTGGCACAAGTAGCAGCAGAAATGAGGAATATAAAATAGAGGTTCTAGGAATGTGTGAAACAAAGTGGAAGGGGGGTAGACAGGAAGAAACTCATCACAGGTGAATTGGTGCTGTCCTCGGGACATGAAGACGAAAGTTCACACCACAGTGAAGGGGTAGCTCTTATGTTATCTAAAGAAGCACAGAAAGCACTCATTGAATGGGAAGCTGTTGGACCCAGAATAATAACAGCTACTTTTAAAACAGCTAAAAAGAAAATACATGTAAATGTCATCCAATGTTATGCACCAACTAATGACAAAGAAGAGTCTGTGAAAGAAGCATTTTATACTAGACTACAGGAAATTATGGATAAAGTAAAGAGAAGAGACATCACAATTTTGATGGGTGACATGAATGCAAATATAGGTACAGTCAACACCGGCTTTGAAGAAGTCATGGGAAAACAGGGGCTAGGAATAATGAATGAAAATGGGGAACTATTCTCAAACTTCTGTGCTTCAATTCAACTGGCTATAGGAGGAAGCATGTTTCCACATAAGAGAATATACAAGGCAACATGGATATCACCAGACCATAGAACAGAAAATCAGATTGATTATATATGCATAAACAAGAAGTTTAGATCATCATTGCAGGATGTAAAGGTATATAGAGGAGCAGATGTGGCATCAGATCACCACCTTCTGATAGCCAAAGTAAAAATGAAACTCAAGAGATATGCAACAATGCAAAATTATAGACAACAATTTAATGTAGGACATCTAAGAAGTCAAGAAACAAGAGACAAATTTGCGGTCACAGTACCCAACAAATTCCAAGTGCTCCAACAGCTGGAAGATGTAGAGAATACAGAAGACTATTGGCAGCAGGACAAAACTGTATGGAATGAGACATGTGAAGAAATACTGGGGAAAAGGGAACGACAACAAAAAGCATGGATAACAACAGAAACCATCAATAAGATAAAAGACAGGAAAAAACAAGAAAGCAGATTTAAACACAAGCAAAACCAAAAGTTCCAAAGCCAAGGCTCAAGAAGTGTACACAGAATCAAACAAAGAAGTAAAAAGAAGTATCAAAAGAGACAAGAGGAAGTATATTGAGGAGTTGGCAAGAGAGGCAGAAGGTGCTGCAGCCAAAGGAAATATGAAACAACTGTATAGCAGCACAAAGACGCTATCAGGGAAATACAAGCAAACAAGTTGCCTCATAAAAGACAAGAATGGAAAACTGCTCAGCAATATACAAGAGCAAATGAAGAGGTGGACAGAATATCTTGAGGACCTTCTGAATAGACCAGCTCCACAAACCCCCCCCCCCCCCCCCCCCGGACATCCAGCCAGCAGAAGAAGAGCTACAAATTAACGGTGAAAGACCAACGAAGGAAGAAATAAAGAAAGCCATAAAGCTTCTAAGAGATGGAAAAGCGTCTGGACCTGATGGCATTCCAGCAGAGGCCATCAAAGCAGATATCGACACGGCTACAGAGATGTTATATAAATTACTTGGTAAAGTCTGGGAAAAGGAAGAGATACCAGCAGAATGGAAGGAATGATATCTGGTTAAGTTGCCTAAGAAGGGAAATTTACAAGAGTGCACAAATTATAGAGGAATAATGTTACTATCAGTGCCAGGAAAAGTATTAAACAGGATTATCCTTGAGAGATTAAAAGAGTCCATAGACAAGAAACTGAGAGATGAACAAGCAGGTTTTAGACAAAACAGATCATGTACAGACCAGATAGCCACTTTGAGAATAATAGTTGAACAAAGTCTGGAATGGAATTCACCACTATACATCAGATTTGTGGACTACGAAAAGGCATTTGACAGTGTAGACAGAGAATCACTTTGGAAATTGATGAGGCCTTATGGAGTTCCCCTGAAGATCATTAATTTAATAAAGAAAACATATGAAGACATGACATGCAGAGTTCTTCATGAAGGACAGCTTATAGAACCGTTTGGGATAAGAACAGGAGTGCGACAGGGATGCATCTTGTCTCCATTTCTTTTCTTACTAGCAATTTTTTTTCCTCTAACCAGTGGCACTCGAGCTTTCCATCTCTTTTTGACCCTATGACATGTCATTGCGAGGCTGGGGGGTCAGTGGATTTTCCTTCCAACCAGGTCAGGAGCTTCGCTCCTTCCCATCCACACGGGATTTATGTGCAGGAGCCGTTCAGGTTATTCAGTCAAATTTCCGGTCGTAAACATTCCTTCAAACGCTGACGCCCGGGTTTGAACCATGAAAACCTGGTCGCCAGTACAACGCCGTAGCCATTACACCAGCGCGGCTCCCTCTTACTAGCAATAGACTGGGTTATGAGATCATCGACAACACACAACAGAAATGGAATCCAGTGGACTGTGACTAAGCAGTTGGATGATCTGGATTTTGCTGATGACTTGGCTCTTCTGTCCCATAACCGTAATCAGATGCAGGACAAATTGAAAACACTCGATGAGAGGTCACAGCAATTGGGTCTGAAAATACAGAGGGAAAAGACAAAAATAATGAGAATAAATGCAGGTAATGATAACAGGGTTGAACTTGAAGAAACACCAATACAAGATGTAGAATCGTACACATATCTTGGCAGTAATATAGACAAAGTTGGAGGGGCAGACAGCGATATCAAAATAAGAATACAAAAGGCAAGAGGAGCTTTCATTGCATTGGGAAATATATGGAGATCAAGAGAAATCGGATCCAACACGAAAATAAGAATCTTCAACTCAAACGTGAAGTCAGTCCTGTTGTATGGCTCTGAGACATGGAGAACAACAAAGACAACAACCAAAAAGCTACAGACTTTCATAAATGGGTGCTTGCGTAGGATTAAAATGGTATGACAAGGTTACCAATGTGGAACTGAGGACAAGAACTAGACAAGTGCCAGTGGAACAAGAGATGAGAAGAAGACGATGGCGATGGATAGGACACACACTGATGAGACCTGTTGATAGCATTACAAGGCAGTTTTTGTTCTGGAACCCCCAGGGCAAGAGAGGCAGTGGTAGACCAAGAAGCTTATGGAGAAGAGAGCTGGAAAAAGAGGTGAAAATGATGAGTAGAACGTGGAAAGAACTTGAGATGATAGCACGTGACAGGAGGACTTGGCATGTGTTTGTTGAAGGCCTATGCTCCTTTGGGAGTGGAGGGTTATGAAAGAATGAAAATCTCAACTTACGCCAATCCTGGTTACAGACTTGTTTGCTCAGATGAATCAAAGAGACGAATCGTTCTCTAACACGCGTCTGGGATGTCTTTAATTTTGACCATAGATTCCCCCTCTGACTCCGTGTTTCTTCAGTTTCCTAGTCCTAGTGTTCCCTATTAAAATGTAAAGAGTTCCTGTGCTTTAAAAGTCTTATTTGGTTCTCCAATAAAAGGTCCGGTTAATAAATAGGAATTATAAATTTATTCTTCACTCTGGCGAGGTCTGGTGTTGTCTTGGCGAGCGTGCACTTTACAGTGAGATTAAACTGCGAAAATGGTCAGGCTATATTCCCCTCAATGTTGTTATGAATTTAATCAGAAAGATCCAATCATTTCAAACAGGTCGGGTGCGGCACTTTCAAAATAATTCCTACATGGAAAAATTTTGCAAAAGGTCACGTCTCCCATATGTGGTAATATGATGTCTTGCATACACTCTCGCCATCACATCTGTAGACTCATGTTGTCTAAAATGTAATAAATCCATGATTACTTTTAACCAAGTGACCGGAAGCGATTATATCACCCTTGTCTGCCCACAGGTGTCACACAGACAGTAATCTCGTTATCTGTCGTATGAGTGCGCAAACTCCGTGTCTTATCGGTGATTCAAAGCGATAGCGCTGGCCGATGTATGTGTTAATCGGCCGCGCCTATAACCAACATATCTGGGTAGCGTCAAAGCAAATGTGATGTATCATATCAGCCGCTCCTGCAAATGTGATATTTATCACCTACAGGGTGATTTGATAAAATCAAATATCGCCTACTTAGCAGAGAATAACGAGGAAAGAAAGAGAGAGAAAAAGAAAAGTGTGATAATTGACAGCACATAATAAAAATCAGTACCACACATGTACCGATACTGCCGGAGAGAACCAAAGATCGATAGTGGTCGTCCATTTCGTCACATTCATCAAACTACAAAGACCAAGACAAAATACAACACACAAACTGGTCCATGACAGACTTCATGAATCACAAACGGCGACAACAACAGTGCGCGGTCACGAAGGAAAAGTATAACAACCAGATGGAAGAAAAGGGATACAGTACAGACCCAAGCTCATGTTTATTGAGCATAGGCGGAAAAAAGTATAGATCACTGTTAGACTCCGGAGCCAGTCTAAGCCTCGTGAGGTTCGGACTATACAAGCAGATCAAACATTTGACCAGGTTTTCAAGAACACGCATCCAGTTAACATCAGTATCTGGAGAAAACCTGAAGGTAGTGGGAGTATCAACTATGACAGTTACTATTGCTACTAAAGTATTGGAACACCGTTTTTTTCGGAGTAAAAGGAATGTCGCGTAATTTCATTTTTGGAGAGATTTTTTAAGGAAACACAAGGTTAGAATGTACTTTGATTTACATAAGCTGAGGATTTATGATAAATACGTCGATATGGAGGACGACATACACATAGCGTCAGTCATACGGCTACAAAGAACGGTCACCTTACCACCGAACTCAGTCAATATAGTACCAGGAAAACTTAAAAGGTCCCCATACTATTAAATAGGACAGACAGTGAGAACCATAGAACTGCCAGAAATGGATATAGTAGACGAACCGGGAATAATATTTACAGAGGGAATAGCTAACATTGAATGCAGATACCGGTTTCCAGTAATGCTTGTAAACACGGCGGCTAAGACAATAAGGATACCCATAGGATTTGTGATAAGCAGGGTACAAAGTATGCAAAGCAGCTATCACGAGAAAAATAAACAGGAGTACCCCAACAAAAGGAGAAGGGTACATTCAAATTGGCAATATAAACAAGAAATAGGGAGACATATGCAAGAAGGGAGGACACGCGATAAAGGGAGTAACCGGCACAACAGAGAACAAACGTGTCAGAGCCAAAATAAATGGCGCGGGCCAAGGGCCAAATGGAGAAGCAAGAACGTGGTTGGACACAGAGTAAAACCGCCGCAGTATACACTAGGCGAGAAGAAATGGAATGAACGTTTATACAGTGTAGCAATGATACAAGGGAGGCCGGTGTATAAAACACATAACACTTACGCAGGAAGGAACAATAGGGCCGGAACGAGCATGAGGTACAAAAGACGAGAAGGCGATGGAACGTACACCAACATGAAAAAAAGGATTGAGGAATTGAAAAAGCAAATTGCAACAACTCCACAACATAGAAGGATACTGCAGAACTTCATTGTTGACAACCACGATGTTTTCGCGCTGAGCGACATGGAACTCGGCAGAACGGATACGGTAAAAACGGGAATATATACCACTACAGACACACCTATCCACAAGAAGCCATACAGAACACCTCTGAAAAATAGAGAAATAGTGGAGAGAGCGATTGAGCAGATGTTAGCGGCCGAAATTATAGAAAGATCAAGGTCAGAATGGGCGTCACCGATAGTAAATAGTAACTAAGAAGGACGGAACCCATAGGTTCTGTTGCGACTATCGAGCCCTAAACAAGATCACCAGAACTATATCATATCCTATTCCCCGCATCGACAACATCCTCTGCACTTTAGGAAAGTCACAATGGTTTACGACATTGGATGCAAGGGCAGGGTTCTGGTGCATCCCAATGACGGAAGACTCAAAGAAGAAAAGTACCTTTTGCACGCACGTGGGAACGTTTGCTTGGAATGTCTTGCCGTTCGGGCTGAAAGGAAGTCGCGCAACCTATGTGGCCCTCATGGATGAGGTGCTAGAAGGCATGCACAAATTTGTAATGGCATATATAGACGATATTCTCGTACACACCTCTGGATCCATACAAGACCATTTACAAAATGTCAGGATGGTGTTCGACAGACTGCGACGGCATAACATAAAATTGAAACTGAGCAAATGCAATTTTCTGAAACAGGAGACAAAATACTTAGCGTTCGTGATAAACAGGGATGGAGTAAGGACCGGATGAGGAGAAAGTAAAGGCGATAAGGCAGATACCACCACCCACCAATGTTCGCCAGGCTCGGGGGCTCTTAGGCACGTGCGGATACTTTCGTCAACATGTCGTAAACCTTTCACAAGCAGCGGAACCCCTGATAAAATTAACGAAGAAATATACTAGATTCCAATTGACAGACTAATGTCAGAGAGCATTTGAATACCTATAGAACGCCCTGACGGAGATACCTTATTTGGCAGATCCAGACCCAGAACGGAAAATGATACTATACACAGATGCGTCAGACATGGCAATCGGCGCATGTTTGGTTCAGCCATCCTTACCAAACGAGGAGCCTATTTTGCTGAACATCCGAAACGAGAAACCTATTGTGTTTCTATCGTATAAGCTCAGTAAGACACTGAGAAACTGGGCTACAATAGAAAAGGAAGCTTTCGCAGAATATATTTCGCCGTGGAAAAGTTGGATTTCTATCTGAGAGGGAATCCTTTGGAAGTACGAACAGACCAGCAACCATTGATACATTGGCTCAGTAAACCGTCAGAGCAATCTAGAAATCTACAGAATTGGGCGTTAAATTTACAAAACTATGATATCACGAAAGGAAGCCACTGACATGAAAACGGATGCCCCGACCGCAAAACACGAAACCAGAATTGGTTTTTGGAACGTCAGAACTATGAATGAGGCAGGAAAGCTGAGACAAATCACAGCAGAGATGAGGAACTACAAGATACATATCCTGGGAATAAGCGAGAGCAGATGGACAGGTAAGTGGAGAATAAAAACAGCTACCGGGGAAACAGTACTTTATTCTGGCAGAGAGGATGGTCAGCACAACGAAAGTGTAGCCATTATCCTGAAGAAAGGAATGGAAAGGTCTTTACTGGAATGGAAACCCATCAACAACAGACTGATAAGAGCAAGACTGAGAGGGAGGTTCACCAACACCACAATTATACAATACTATGCACCAACAAACGACAGCGATGAAGAGATCAAGGACGAGTTCTATCAACAGGTGCAAAAAGAAATGGAAACTACACCCAGGTACGATCTCATTATAGTAATGGGAGACCTAAATGCGAAAGTGGGAGCACACAATAATTATAACGAAAGAGTAATGGGAAAATGCGGCAGTGGAACAGCAAATGAGAATGGGGACAAATTAATAAGCTTCTGCAGTATTAACAACCTGGTCATTGGAGAAACACTTTTTCCACACAAGGAAGTGCACAAGTTAACATGGGAATCACCAGATGGACGAGACAGAAACCAGATAGATCACATAATGATCAATGGCAGATGGAGACATGCACTACAAGACGTGAAAGTAAGAAGAGGCGCAGATGTGGGAAGTGATCATCACCTAGTAGTAGCAAGACTGAAAGTGAAACTCAGAGCTGCTGGACCGGTTGCAGTCAAACAGAAAAGATACAACATCACGACACTGAAGGATCCCCTCACCAGAAAAGCTTTCGTGGTCGACGTAAAGAGAAGATATGAGATTATCAAAAGCCAGGAAAGAACAGAGACCGATGATGTTGACCAGATATTCAACACCATCTCAACAATATACAAGAAAAGCAGCAAGTCATGCTTGGGATTCCAGGAAAGAAAGAGTCAAGACTGGATAACACCGGATACGCTAAATACCATAGCGAAGAGAAAGGAAATGAAAAGAAAGAAAACAGAAGCTAAGTCTCCCAGGTTAAAGGCAATATATAGTGAACAGTACAGTCAGCTGGACAAGGAAGTTAAACGTCAAACCCGTGCTAACAAAAGGACATTTCTGGATGACCTTGCAAGACAGGCAGAAGAGGCAGCACTGAGAAATTAACAAAGCACAGTATACAAAATAACTAAAATCATCAGTGGAAAACGATGTGCAAACAATATTACATTAGTAAGAGATAAGCACGGAAATCTCATCACGACAACAGAGGGACAGGAAACAAGATGGGCAGAGCATTTCAGAGAAACTCTGAATAAGGAACCACCAGAGACACAATTGAATGTTCCTGAGGCTGAAAATGATCTAGATGTTAATACAGACATCCCACGAAAAGAAGAAATCATCACAGCAATCAAAGGGTTAAAGAATGGAAAAGCTCCTGGTCATGATAACTTAAATGCAGAGCTATTTAAGACAGACCCAGAGCTAGCAGCAGAACTATTAGAATCACTATTTGCACAAGTCTGGAAAACAGGGACAACACCAACAGAGTGGAGAAAAGGAATAATTGTCAAATTGCCCAAGAAGGGAGATCTTGCAGACTGCAATAATTGGAGAGGAATAACTCTTCTCTCAGTTCCCAGCAAAATACTAGGCAGGATAATTATTCAGAGAATCTCAAAAGCAGTAGACCACAAACTGAGGAAAGAACAAGCAGGATTTAGAAAGAACAGAAGATGTGTAGATCATATATTTACCCTCAGGAACATTATATATAGAGCAGTGCTCAGAATGGCAAAGACAGTTGTACATTAATTTCGTTGATTTTGAAAAGGCTTTTGACAGTATACACAGGGACAGTTTATGGAAAATACTAAGGGCTTATGGAATTCCAAGCTGCATAGTGTCAATCATAAAAAGCCTTTATGCCAACTTTACGTGTAGCATTGGGCAGAGGAACCTAACCTTTGAAGTGAAGACAGGAGTACGACAGGGATGCCCCTTATCAACCACTCTATTTTTAACAGTCATAGAATGGGTGATGCGCCAGACAACAGAGGGAAATCCAAGAGGAATCAGATGGACTACATTTTCTACATTGGAAGATCTGGAATATGCAGATGACATTGCACTGCTAGCACATTCACATCAACACATCCAGGAAAAAACGGATAGACTTAATAAGTATAGCCAGCAGGTGGGCTTGAACATCAACCTAAAGAAGACAGAAGTCATGACGCTCAATGTGAGCAATCCTGGGCCCATATCAGTAAGGAATCAGCAACTGGATCAGACAGATGCCTTCACATACCTAGGATGCAAGGTAACACCAGACGGCGGAGCAAGCAAAGACATCAACAACAGAATGAACAAAGCAAGAACAGCTTTTTTTAATCTAAACAACATCTGGAAGTCCTCTCAGTACATCACAAGCACAAAATTAGGATTATATCAGAGCTGTGTGCTTTCTGTTCTTCTCTAGGGCGCGGAGAGCTGGAGAGTTACAGAGAAGGAAATGTCTAAATTGTCCTCTTTTCACACAACATGCCTAAGAAAAATTCTCCGAATCTTTTGGCCGAATACCATCACCAACCAAGATTTGCTTAATCGGAGCAAGCAAGAGGACATGCACACCATCATAGCTGGCAGACGCTGGAGCTGGGTTGGCCATGTCCTCAGAAGAGACCCCGATGCCATCACAAGAATAGCTATGCTATGGACCCCTGAAGGAAAACGAAAGAGAGGCCGACCAAAAACAACTTGGCGGAGGACTGTGGAGGCTGAGATGCAAAGAATGAACCAGAGTTGGGGCACTGTACGAAGGATAGCCGCCGATCGAGCAAAGTGGAATCAATTTGTTGTTGCTCTACAAGACGCCACCAGGCGTAATGGCCACTGACTGCTTTGACGGTAGGCGGCTAAGGATCAAAGAAGAAGAAGATGATATCACAGTGAAGTACATAGAAGGAAAACATAATACGTGTGCAGACTTACTATCAAGAGTCCCATACTAATCGTCGTACACACCACAGCAAGATGAGGATGCACCAGAAATACACGATAGGTTCAGCGAAATAAACATCATAAATTCAAACAGAAGAGAACATGAGCCACTAGAAGAAATAGAAGATTACGTTTCAGAAGACATCATAGGATTATGTGACGTATAACGGAAATGAAGCCTCCTGTATCCGACAGCCTTTCGTGACCTCAGCGTAGTTTTATGATTCGCTAACAAAGTCACGCATTTCTCTGCCTGTCTGACTCACCTTGTAATTCACGCTTCTTTTTACTTGACCATATCAAACGAGCTTGTTTACCAACTTTCGCAACCTGTCATTCATAGCAGGGGGCGAACCACGTTCGTTATGCATGTTTCTCACGCGAGCGAATCTGTCAATATTGCGATGACGAGCAGATCGCACGTGGAAAATACGTGGAAAAGTAACGGCCTTTGAAGATTCTCTATAAGGGAAGCAAATCCTTTGATCTCGAGAAACAGGGAAAATCTCAGACGGGAGCCCGCTACACGGGTTAAGCTTTTGTTGTCGATTAGCAACGGCCGGCAGAAGCGACCGTTAAACCCTTGATCTGGGAAACGTAGTTTCAGATTTCTCTGCTGGGAAACGGAGTGTGAGAATTCTTATCTTCTAGAGATCATAACAACATGATCGTATATAAACTGCGTCTTTCTAAAATCATTACCAGAGTCGCTCAGAATTTTTTTCGGAGAGTCTAAACACGTTATATAGAACCATTGGGAATAGATGTGTTAATAGAGCATGGTGTTCTTTCTGGATTTCTGGCAACCTGATCAACGGCGACCAGCGGGTTTTTTATGTGGCTATATCTTGGGCCTTGTCTCGATTTTTACTGATTGGATTAAAGTTGTCTTCTGTTGGCTGACGCGTCTCCAAGTTTCAGTTGTGAACAGGACGGGCCACAGAGACGAACGAACATTGTAATAGTAAATTTTAACTGGACTTACAAAATACCCAGATATATTTTCTTGCATTTTTATCAGCCCATTGTGGTGAAATAACAATAACTGTTCTCCCGACTTCTAATAGTCGTTTCCAAGAGGATATTTATCCAGAAGAGTCACGCTATTTCAGAATCGGCACTCACCAGAGCCAGCCGATAGGATTTACCAATCAATCTTGTACCATCATCAGTAACAATTCATTTAGCAACTAGCTGTGTCCAAATACCAGAAGTATTTGTTTTTCCATTCTTTGCTACGAACACTAGATCTAGATTTTTCTACCATTAACTATTCGAGGTGACACTATCGATCCAGGATTACCTCACCAAACTTGGCGTCCACCTTATAAAGTTATTGTCGAGGCTGGACTGGGTCCAAATTTGGCACTGTACCCAGACACGATAAATATATTCAGGATAACTGTACATTCCAGGAAATATCACCAAGATTAGGTAAGGAGAGAGAAAGCGTGGCCTCGTATGTAAGAGAGAGAGATTGAATATTTTCTTGTTATGGTAGCTTGTACTAAACTAGTTATTTTGCTTTAACAATTGTTTACTTTACGGAGTAGCACGTATTATGAACTTTGTTTCTTTACTGTCTATATACCTATTGCTAACCTTTTGACCTTTGGGCTTATTAACTTGGTTGGGTTCTTATCTTCTTAACGAGGGGAGGGCATAGGTATTCTGTTATATTTTCTATGTTATAATTCTGATGTATCTGATCTTTCTCTTTTAGATATTCGATGTTGTAAAGTTTAGTGATAATAAACAACAAAAGAACTAACTTTGTGTGTGTTGGTCAGACCCATACCCATTTAAGCATAGTTTTTCACGTTTGTGTGTCTTGTTGTCACATAGCTGTGTGTGTGTGTATGTGTTTGGTAAACTTATATTTCTCAATATAAGGGGGTGCAAGATTGTCTTATTCTAAAATATAGTCGTATAGATAGGCTGGACTAGAGGAACTATTCAGTCCAGAGACAGATCTTCTCCTTAAACTATTCACTTGTGAAAATATATTTCTTACACTTTTACTTCTCACGTATTATCACCATCTCCTATACTCAGGCGGGACCTTAAATAACTTTAAAACCTATCTACGCACGACAGGTTAGACGGAATAAACATTAGACGCGAACAAGACAAATACAAGGAAATATATAAACTGAAACAACAGATATGGAATAACAACAAGGAAGCAACAAACTTCAGAATTAACCGACAAGATAAAGTGGTAAAATACATCAACCCAAAAGGAGACGGCGTACCAAGAGTTTATATACCGAAACAACTAGTACAACATGTTTGAGGAACTACCATGATGGAAATGGACACGTGGGAAGGGACAAAACCTTGTAGATAATAAAACGTAGATATGTTTGGCATACAGTCATCAAAGACATAATATCCTACGTAGAAAAATGCACCGTCTGCAAGACTAGAAACTTAAAAGCCGTGAAGTGCCCTATGCAAGGAATGGATATCCCACAATATACCATGCAAAAGATTAGTTTAGACATATCAGGGCCATACCCAACAACTTTGGCAGGCAACAAATACTTTCTGCGCGTAGTGGGACATGTTGTCAGGATGGCAGGAGTGCTACGCCATCAAAGAGGCCACAGCAAAAGCTATAATAACGTTCATGATGCGAGAATTCATTCCTAGACACGAGTGGCCGTCTGTAGTACTAACAGATAACGGTAAGGCATTCACAGGCATAGAATTCAGAAAGTTCACACAGGATGGAAACATGATACATATCAGGACCTCGATATATAGGCCAAATAGTAACGGGAGGAACGAAAGATTACATGCCACGCTACACAATAATATGTCGAAAGAGGCACATGGAAGACCACAATTCTGGGACACATACCTACCACATGCGTTGGAGACAGTCCGTATGAACTCTAATGACACCACTAAACTTTCGCCATTTTATATGCTGTATGGAAAAGAACCAGTTATGCAGATGGACAACGTACTCAGACCACGGAGGAAATACATCGGAAAAGATCGGATGGAAACTCTCATGCAAGAGAAACACAAGGCACACACGTGGGCGCAACAAAACATAAAAAAGGAGTTCAAAAGAAGACAGCAATATGCAAATAAAAATGCTGTATTACAGGAATTCAAACCAGGAGATGTGGTATGGTACAAGGAACATGTAAGAATTTCCAAATTCGATTAAAAGTGGTTACCAGGGTTCCAAGTCATAAAACGGTTGTCAGAAATGACATACAAAATATGGAAACAAGAAGAGAACAAAACAATAAAGGCACATGTGCATTACCTTCGGTTGCAAAGAGAACGACCTATAGAACCACCACCCACGGACAACACTAAAAGATCATCATACTGGGTAGTACCGCGAGAGAGAAGTGAGAGAGAAGCGAGCAGAGCGAGTCATCAGACACTAACTTTTTTTTTTTTTTTTTTTTTAAACCAGCGGCACTTAGGCTTTCAGCCCTTCGGCCCAATGACATGTCATTGCGAGGCTGGGGAACCTGAGGACTTTCCTTCCAACCCGGTCAGGAGCTTCGCTCCTTCCCATCCACAGAGGGTTTATCACAGGAGCCGTTCAGGTTATTCAGTCAAATTTCCGGTCGTAAACATTCCTTCAAACGCTGACGCCCGGGTTAACAGGGCGACTACGAATAGCAGGACGAAAAATAACGACGAGAGCTCTAATACATCCAGAGCCTAAGAAAACAGCACAACAACGACCACCGACAACAGGATGGTTCGGGTTGTTCCCACACACGGAAACAAATAGACGGGGAGAACAGAAAGGTGATGATGTAAAGGAAACAGAAGAGAGAGCAGAGAGCAGGAAGAGGCGGAAGAACAGATAGATACTGAGCAACAGGAAGAAATCGAACAACAGAGTAGATATTGGACATCCTCGGATGAATCGTCCGAGTATAACACGCCATTATCAAAGTTAAGGAACACGGCACAATTAGAGGTACGCCCAAGGTGGAAGTGCAGACACAGAGAGACAGGGGAAAAGCATCAACCGACAAGGAGAAAGGGTGGGAAAATGGTTAATCTGGTAGAGCATATAAATGGATGGAGAAGGATTCCAAAGGAGATATCGGTGTCGACTGACTCAGACATTGTAATGTCTGAGGACAGTGACGATGGTCACAGACACAGAGAGGAAATAAGAGAGGAAATACTAGTACAAGTGACAGAAAGGAAGACGGAGAGATAGCCACACTGTACAGATATATTGATAGAAAATTTCAAGAGTTCAAAAAGGACAATAGAAGCGGAAGTAAAGATAAAAGAGAATACCGATCTCAGAGTCGAGACAAGGAGAGAAATAGGAGAAGTAACAAAGATCAAGAAGGAAATAGATAGTGGTACAGCGGAAATAGAAAAAGTAAAGGCTCTTTGCGCAGATTTGGAAAAACCATTAGAAGACTTGGAGATGAGGAAGACGGGACAGGAAGGAGTATATACAGTACACGAAAAGTACCAGCTTGACATACAATCAGAAACCGATTTGTCAAGTGGGGAAGATAGAGTTATGGATTCCGATGAATATGCCCAAGGTTTCAGGTCGGATGAGCTGGATTATACAGAGGACGAAGAAGGGAATAGAAGTTATTGGCCGAGAAATGAGAACAGTGATGAGACTCAAAGATGCAGCAATAGAGAATGCAGCCAGCGACCCATAGCTAGACTGCTTGCGTCAGGGTCAGCAAACCAGAGCTGACTATGACCCTACTCCACCTCCAAGTGGTGGTCCTGAAAACAGGCTGCATCACTGTAGTCTGGCTGAGAGAGTAGGGATCGAAGTGGGAAGGCAAATCCGGTCCCAAAAATGCCGTGCTGAAGTCGGATGTGTCGGCCGAAAGGTGAAGATATCGCAGCTTTGCTGTAAACGGACACAACGCACCCAACGTCCTTTTCAGGACGAACGAGGAAAAAGAAGAAGGCTGCATAAATTAGATAAAGTCGAAGAAAATGATCAAAATGGCTGAACCAAGCGTGAATGAGTTGAAGAAAACATTAAAAGGCACCCTAAGAGGAGCAGAACTCAACACCTTGTCAACAAAGATGGTGCGGAAATTGCTGGAAGTAAAGTTTGATATAGACTTATCAAAAAGGGAAAAAGAAGTTCACAAGCTTGTGATGGAAATGATGGATGAAGAGGAGGATGTGGAGGACACAGGGAAGAAAGATTACAAAGAAGAGGATAGATCGACCAGGAGGAAGAGTCGACAGACGGTTAATAAAGTAGAGCATAGCAGTAGACAGAGATGGTCTTCAGAATCTGTGTTGTGATAAGAACGTTCCAGGGAGGGAACGAAAAACATATAAAACGTTAAATGCGGCGTTTGCCAGACAACAAATGAGAGTCTATTGAGGGTAACCCTCACCGAACATATACAGATGAAATTCAGACACGGGGAGACAGCGTGTTGTGGAGAAGGTAAGAAAAGGAGATAGCATAAAGAGAGCTTCCAGAGAAGGAACGGACATTGAGAAGCAATAAGAAAGGGGCAAAGAAGAAAAGAGAAGTGAGAAGGCACAGGAACATGATACAGACATGGAGTACTGAAGAACGACAGTGAGAAAAGAAGAAATACGGAGAAACCATTAAACAAAGTGATGAGGGGAGGACGTAAAAATAGAGTAAAGAGAGATAGACATAAGTGGAAAAGGAAGTCAAGTGACAGGTCAGCAGCAGAAAAACACGAAAGTAGGTAAAAGCGACAAAATGGTTTAAGATAGGTAGACCCTAGAAGTTTCAAATATTTCCGCGTAGGAGACCAAGGACACAAGTCTAGTTAAGAAGGGATAGATAGGGGGACCGCATTAGAATGAGACTACGATGACTGAAACGCTCACGTAGACATGTAAAGTGTACATAGTACGACAGGACACAAAACAGGTTCTACATATACACACACACAAAAGAGAGAAGAACCACACCAGGTGTGTGATAAATTACAATTGATAAAAAATGGTGTGCGTGTGCGATAGCAGAAATGAAAGAATGACTGTCAGGAAATAAACTTAGTTCGATTGTTGTGGTAAAGTGGGATGTTATAAATATTTATAGGGGACTTAGTGTACTGACTGAGATCAGCTGTGAAGGTATCTATATCTAATAAGAGTAGTGTATTATAGATAACCTTACTTACTGCCACATATGTATACCTCAGTCAGAATTATTCTGGAATAGTGTGATGACTACGTTATATGTCTAGGGTATGTGTATGATGAAGTGTAAGTCATAACAACAACAGACAGATAAACAATTTAATTTATTCCACCACACTTGACAACACTGTGACACTCACATACATAAAACACTCTAAGAGGATATCTTAAAGGAGTCACTGATAACTTTTCAAATAACAATATGTATTCAGTGCTGTCATGAATGTATATGTGTCCTGATTCAAATACAAAGGGAACCAGGAATCACAATCAATTTTAATTACAAGTTATATATACAGAATTTATTAATATGATTCTTGTAGTGACATATATTATTAATGGTATCCTATGTGTGTCAGTTGTGTAGTGGTAATATGAGGTAATACTGGTTTTGTTTTGTTCAAGCTCTGTTGGTATTTGTCATCATGACTTCAATAATTTGTTTCTATTGGAACTAGTATTGGAGATGTTCTCAGTTCCTGGTATTAAAACAATTAAATTCCCCTCTTAATTTTAGTTTATAATGTCATTTTAAGATGGGGGTACATAATGTTGAGCTCCATGGCCACACTCTCTTATCTTGCGTGATGACTGTAGTAAAAGACTCCTCTGCTCTATTACTGTAATGAGTTCTGGAGCCACCCCACTGGTTGCTATATGGACCAAGGAGTATGCTGTCCACCTCTGGCTTCAGCAAAGCTCTGACCAGGTGCTGCTCAATAACTTTAAGACCACGGTCCCTGAAACAAGAAGGCCGTACCTTCTACGTCAGAACTAATTGATACTCCATTTCTACACTGAGCACAATACATCACAAACATTGAGTTCAGAGCGTTAGGCCAACTGTCAGCTTCATCTGAAATACTTTATACCAGTATTTCCCTCCCTAATGGTTACTACGCCTCTGCAATTCCAGCATTATTTCTTTCTAGTTAATAATCTAGGTGTCAGTGTACTGTTTGGCCATTCCATGCAGTTTTACTTTCCTCCGACACCTTCTGTTCAGGCTGGAGCACTATAGGCTTTACATCATGTTCGCTACTGAACCACACATATATACAGACATAAATTATCAATTTACATTCAATTTTCATTTTAAAATATTGAATATTTCAAGCTTACCACAATTCATGGAAATAATAATAAACAGTTTCGTTGACTGGCAATGAATATAGCACAACTCCGATCTGCCGATGTCCCAGGCTTTATTTTATAAAAAAATATACACTGGTGCTCAACGCACTGCTTCTTAGTAGGTTTATTACAAGATGTGGCAATGAACAGACGCTCTGAATTGAGTATATTCGCAGCTCTACCCAATCACACCACGTCTACACATCTTTTCAAAAAAGTACCCCTTTCTCACGTTTCCCCTGACAACACATGATAGTATTTATAGTCCGACCAATCGTGTTTGGTCTTTCATTTGTTGCGCTCCAATCAAATAGGAGTTAACATGGTAGGCTATTTCCGTAACGTAATGTTTTTTCAAACACGTTATAAAAAAATTTTATGAGCAGAAATGATTTCATGCTGTCAGGCACCCCCACTATTTTATTTTAGCCATAACTTGGTAATTCCTAGACTATTTGCGTAACGTTTTACATATTCTTTGTCAGCAAACCCTAAGGAATCCAAATATCTCAATCTAAGGGAGCTAGGTGGCTGCGTTCAAAATGTGCATTTTCTACCACCTCCTGTTCACTTCAATCCCCATGTGGTGTCTGGGTACTGTCATGTTTTCAAACGTAAATCCATCTAATGTCATCTTTCCTAATAAGCGTTTTTCAGGATTTTAAAACCTAACTCTGGTATGGGTAGTGAATTTTATCACTGTCGATTTGAAATACAGTTAGTGCATGTGGCCTTACACGCGTGATGGCAGCAATTGTGTATCGCGCGACGCGTGTTTAGTGTTGCAGGTGTCCCTGCTTTCTGCCTCTCCCTTCTCTCTATCATTTTGTCCATCTGTCTTTTAGTTACGCCGTGTATAAAATGGAATGAATGAAATATTAAATTTAGGTCACTGATCAGCTTGCGTATCTCAAGGTTTTTCCAAGAAATACAGTACACGTTTCATTGAAGAAAGCGGGTAATAATACAGTAGGCTTTTACTATCAACGTGAAAGCGTTACAATTTGCAGACGAAGTAGAAAACAAGGGGGATTTCGAGTACAGTCATTGTGACAGCACTGTTCTTTACCATTCTTCTTTCCTTTTATTAAATTTATTTGTTAGGCTTTGCATTTACGTTTTAATTTATATATGGGGATTAGAATAATTCACGACAATTGTCAATGAATGGGATGAAGAAATGCAAAATTGTTCTTCATTAAAGGGATGGAGATGAGGATGAATGCAGTTGTTATTAAAGGAAAGGGACAAGAATGTTCCCAGTAAAAGAATAATTATGTTGTGTAGAAAGAAATTGTCCATTGGAGAGATGGAAATTAATTATGTGTTGAAGAAGGGTTGAAACAACACATTGCTAAGGATTTTTGTATATAGGGAAAAGTACAATAGGGCTGATGCGACTACGAAAATTTTTTTTATTGTTGTCACCCGTGAATAAAAAATTTTTTTAGGGGGTAAGGAGATAGATGTGGCAGTAAGGGAAGGAAGAGTGAAACGTCTAACATGAGTTGGTATAGAGGGGGTAGAAAAATGGGATGCGCAAAAAGAGGGTTGCGCATAAGAAGGGTCAAAACAGAACAGAGGTTAGGCACGTTTTTCTCAGCAGGAGGCAAAAGCGTGATCCAGGCCGAGCAGGACAGGTACTCAAGTAGGAGAGGTCGCCATATTGAAGTCTATAGTGAAGTAGACAAGGTGCGGTGTAATTTCTTAAATGCACGGAGACAAGATTGGGTAGCAATAACCCAACATATTGATATTATAAATTCTTGACAAGACTGAAGAACGAAGGAGCGAGTTAGGCTTCAGTCAGAAAAGGGTACGTAGAGGGAATTAGTAACGTCCATACCGTAGTCCTGTTACTCGTCTAAGATAGTGGCCATCTAGAACCAGGGAAAGGAACAACCCCGGAGGAGTCCGGTTATCACTTCAATAACCTGAACCTAAATCGAAAGTATCAATAGACCAGGATTTGCTTAGACGGAGGAAAGGATGTAGATACTAGTAACATCTGAACAATAGTAGATAAAAGACATTATAATATTGAATATAATTTTCAATGGTGAGCGAGTGTTAAAGAGGAAGTGTGACGGGCCAAGATTGTTGGAGGTCCGGTTAACAGCAGTGGTCCACATTGTAAATAAACAGTATTCCAGTTGACTGTGGCGTTCCCTATTTGTATAGACGATCTGCTTAGCGTTATGTCGTCGCTCACTGTGTGTGTTGTAACCATTCATTAATCATAAAGTTGATCGCTACTTTCTGAGGCAAAGTAATCCTGGTTAAGCAACGGCCACACAATACGAAATGGTGCAGTGGCTGCGCTGTAACACACACTCAGGGAATGTTTTCTCTTTTTTTTTAAGTATTTATGTTTCCTACTTAATTCTCACTTTCTTTCTCTTCTGTTTTTTGTTTGTCAGTCACTGACGAAGGCCTTGTGGCTGCAACGTAGGTTTTTTTCTTGTCCTTTCTCTTAGTAAGATGCATTACCATTTTTTTTTTTTGGGTGTTCTTTTTTTATTTTTCCGTTTTACCCCCGTCTTACTGCAGTCCTCCTCGTATACTCATAGGTTTAACAATATGATACAGGCGAGGAAGGCTCATTAAAAAAAAAAAAAAAAAACCAACAGTAGCCTTCTTGACGGGACTTTTATTGTAATGATGATGATACTGTGTGTATTCTTTTTTGTCCTTGTTTGTGTTCAAGAAATTGATGCATACATAAGAGGAATGAACACTTTTAACACACTGGCAGCATTAAAACAAGTGATTTTTCAGCAAGAAGAGTACGCGGTTGCAATAAAGGTCAAAGACCAAAAAAAAAAAAAAAAAGGAAAAGAAAACTTTACCGTTCTGGAAGTAAATGAATCTGTTAAAAAATGACCGTGATGTACATATTTACATGTTTTTCACTTTCGCAGAAAATACTCATACAAAGTCATCTAACAGGTGGTTTAACTCTCAGCGGGCCACACAATGCGCGTGTTTGAACTTACCCTCACACACGCGCTCTCTGTCACTCTACACTTGGTAGCGCAAAGACCACACACCAGATAACGCCATCAATTTATTACGAAGATTAATAGCAATTTCACTTATTTATTTCTATGTTAAGAGAAATGTAAGTTTAAGCACAACCAGTTCTTTTACATTTCATTCCTTTTCTTTCTTTATTTTCTTCTTCCTTTCTTTCTTTTTATTTTTCTTCCTTTCTTTCTGTCACCCCTGCTCTGATATTCGCTATCTTTCTGTCACCCCTGCTCTGATATTTGCTATCTTTCTACAACATTTTTTTCATTTTATTGGTTTCCTAAATGTTAATATTTTGAATTGTTTTATTTAATCACATTGTACTTTATTTTAGAATAAACCCTATCTATCTATCTATCTATCTATCTATCTATCTATCTATCTATCTATCTATCTATCTATCTATCTATCTATCTATCTATCTATCTATCTATCTATCTATCTATCTATCTATCTATCTATCTATCTATCTATCTATCTATTTATCTATCTATCTATCTATCTATCTATATATCTGTCTGTCTGTCTGTGAAACAATGTACGTCCGTCTGTTTGTCTCTCTAATGTCTACCTGTTTGTCGTAAGTCGTTCTTTCTGTCTGTTCGTCTGTGTGTCCATCTGTTTCTTTTTTCTATGTACATTTACGTATCTAATTGTCTGCCTATTACCTGTTTGTCTATGTCTCTGTGCCGCCAATGTCATGAAAGTAAGACTTCAGTCCTAATTTGAAATTTACTTGAATTTTACAAACATTCACATGATCACCAACAAAATTCTCTGTTATATTCTAGATTTTTTTTCTAGCATCGTCTTTCACTCAGAAACATATTTTTAAATTATGTGCTAATACCCCCCTTTTAACTCTGTGCAGCAGTGACAGCCTCTTAAGGGCTTACATTTGCTACTTCTAATAATTATTAACTGACTGAGGTCCATTTTTCTTGCCATTGTAATCCTTTCAGACATGTCTCTGCATCCAAGTTAGACATTTGTCTCATGTTTACCTGTGTCGTATCTCCGGAATAAGATATTTATCATGTTCTTCGGAAGCGACCGCTGTTGAAGGTAGACATTTGTCTTACTTCTTCCCTTTTTCCTCTACGCGTCCTACAGGACAGGTATGAGGGTGGGGTTTGAGTCGCTAAAACGTTTTCATCGTTAACTTCAAACAGAACAGATTCATTGTTACTGGAGTAGCGGACAGTGCCAGATTGATGCATTTTACATCCATTTATGGTTCTGGCTTTTGCTGCGTTGCTGCGATATCGTGTTTTCGCGGCGGTTTGTGGCGGTGTTCATGACAAACTGGTGGCTCCAAGTTTACGGACACACGCTAAGGAGTATGCTACGCTGAATACTACTTTTTAAAGGCAAAAATATGATGCCTTATCCTGCAGGACCATATCAAATTCGTCATCGCTATCCAGAATCCTGTGAAGTATAGGCTGCCAAAAAGTATCTGAAGGCGTTCTTATTCTACACATTCCACTGTAATTCTGTCGTGTCTTCCTTGTACCTCTAACAGTTGTTCTGCGATCTCTGTTATGTAAAGTCTGGAAAATTCCTTTTTTTCTATATGTGGCACAAGATGTTCCTGAAAGTTATTGCTGTGTTTTTTTTTTTTTTTTTTTTTGCCATATCGTTGTCCTGTCATACTAATAAACTCTTCTTTTCACCCAACCATCTCATGATTTGCGAGGAGACAAAGAAAGACTAGAATCTTTGCTCCTACATGCAGTGCCGTAAAAGACTACTAAATATGGAGACGGGAAATCTCACGATTTAAAATGCATTGCCGCATAAACCCCCCACTGCAAGACAATATTGAATGCTTTGGCGCAAATATTTTGCTGGACATCAATTGCAGTAGTGGCCTCTTCCTCATTCAGAAGCGAAACATGGACATTCATTCAGTCTTGCAATCCCTCGTTTGTGAAAATTTGAATATTCATGTTCTGTATTCTTGTTTTATGTTTACGAATTAATTTTATGTTCTGCTCATTTAATATTTTTAACTGTCCACTTATAGACTTTTGGAGAGTTTGGAGAGGCTCGGGTTAATAGGCATAGTGAATTACTTTTAGCATAGCTCTCGTCCAGGTCAGTAACACAAATTGTTCTAGTCAGATAGGCCACCACAAATGTTGCGAACCAAATAGGACCCCTGATCGCTAATTGTCTAGTCTTATCGTTCTTACATGTGTTCGTCGTGAGAATCCATTAGTTGTTTTGAAACGTAACCTGGAAAACAGAGCTATTCTCTTTTTCATGCGATCTTAATTCACCCGCATCATCTTAGGTACTTGGACTTACAGACTAATAAACCTAACCTTGTTTGTTGAAATGTGAAGTATTCTATGATAGTATCAATACAAGAATATGTGTTATAAAATGGCAGTTCTTCTATTCACATTTTCTCTACTACATTTTCTGTAGAAATGTAGAGAACCTGGTCATTCTGTCGCTGTAATCAATGCTCTTGTCTTTTATGACCTGACAAAATACAATGAATAAAACAATATAACTGATGATAATACCCACAACGTACAGCATACACGGATGTGGTTATACAAAGGAAATCTGTTAGATTATATCAGTCAGTCAGTTACAGCAAGGATGTACCACGTGGTGTTAACTTTATCGCACAGTGTAGGATCTGTAACAGTAGATTCCTGTTTGTATCCTGGTGTAATACTGTTTCACTCGATACAAGTATTGATGAACTCGTGCTGAAACAATGTAAAAATATTGGTTTTGTGTCGGCTCTAGTTGCCAGAGTGAATATCTTAAAGTTAACTCTTCGCCCATCTCGTATAGTGTCGTAACACTGGTGAGGGCCAGAAAGTGCTGTAGAAGAGTTAATTATCTAGAATGCTAAGCCAGAGACTTGTTTATAAATCTCTACCAGGGAAGGGTGGTGGAAGGCTAACGTTAAACATACCACATTCACCATCAGTTGCCAGCTTCATTTATAAAATGTCCAACGGCTGTTGCTGAACTCTGTTTAAATTATTCGGCGAAGTGCGACAGGCTGATGACAACATGATGAAAGTCCCCAAGAACACATTCAAGGAGTTTTACATCTACGGGTGACGTACATATGAAATTAAAAAGCTCATTTGTGTCCAGTGTAAACTGTTTCAGTCCTTGTCGAAGACTTCTCCAACTGAATGTGTTTATATGTTTATAATCTACATAGACCGCTGGGTAAAGCATGCCGTGATCATGTAATATAAGCTGCGATAAAAATAACAGTGAATGTGGGTACCATCTCCGTTCCTTGACATAACTGAAATATACATTACACATTTACAATTTAGACACTGTGACACTCCGTTTATTAACTGACCGCCATTCATGTTTATATGTGTGTGTTTAGAACAGAAGAGTAGAATTGATATCAAAATCAGATCACATTACACAAGATCTATTGCCGTTTTCACATCAATGCTTTGCTTAAATGAATGTGATAATATATGAGAACAGTAATATTTAAAAATGAAATATACTTTGTCTGCCGGTATTGTAACATGTATTTAACAAAATATATCCTTCATTGCAGGCGCACATGTTTTTCTCATTAGGCTTGCTACATTCCGTGTTAGCCGACGTTTGACATGGCTAACAAGTGTCTGTCATACACCAAAAACAAGACAGATTATTATACATAAGCATAACATTCACATTTTGTAAAGTGAACAATAGGTGCTCAGACTAGTGTGTGGATGTCACATAAATAACTGAAACACACAACACGTGAAACTGACTAGATACAAACGTTGTATATACGAGAAACATAATAATAAGTATTTATATTTGCACGTTAGGTATCATACCACAGTCTGGTGGTTGCTCCACCTCCTACACGTATTATTTTTCTTAACGCCATGAATCATTGGGGAAGCAAAGAACCATAACTCTCTGTCACATTTGGCACGTGTCGCCACCGGATACAAATCCTAGCATCTCAAATCTCGGGAGACACCGGACAATCTAATATCTGGCTACGGGAAAATGTCCGTGAATATTCTCAGAAATGAGTAGATTTGAGAGTATTGGACCTTCTATGATTTTTATGTGTTGCTAACTTCTTAATTGTGTACAAGTCGTTGTGTAAGTATTTGTTGCCTAGATACAGAAATATTTGTTTTTAAACTAAATCGATGTGCGAGAGTTTTCAAAAACTCTCCTAATACTACCTTTACCTTCATGCCGTTGTATTTACATGTACGTAATATTCACACACTCTCATATATATATATGCGTGTCAAAGAGTGACATATGATGTGCGTGTCCGCGTCTGTGTCTTTAAGTGACGTGTGAACCTTGTCATATGTACGAAGTAGCCGGGGGACCTCCATTACAATGATCCTGTACTTGTTGTACACGGGACGGATCTTATTTTGGCAGATCTCGTATTTCTCGTTAACCTGGCTGCTGCAGCGTCA
Organism: Oreohelix idahoensis; assembly: GCA_024509875.1. Taxonomy (NCBI): domain Eukaryota; kingdom Metazoa; phylum Mollusca; class Gastropoda; order Stylommatophora; family Oreohelicidae; genus Oreohelix; species Oreohelix idahoensis. The sequence goes on from JAMPIV010014731.1 coordinate 41,289, forward strand.
AACCGCAGTCATCTGTAAGGTCAGGTCAGGTCAGGTCAAATCTTAAGAAAGTTTAATAATAAATGCTTTATTCGTCTAAATTTACACTACAGCTGGAAGTATATTTTTCGCAGTTGAGGTATTTGCAGATACTGAATGGTTCGCTAATAAAAAATGTTGCAAAACATATTTACACGCGTAACATCCTGCAGGGGTAATTTATAAGTACTGGTGTTAGACACTCATTTTAACTGCCTTTCGCCGAGTAAGGTCTGATTACATTTTGTGACCACTGGTTTAATGACAGATAACTAAATGAGTAATTAAGTCATCCGCAAAAGTCAAGTGTTCGTCCCGGTCCTGTTGGTTGAATTGTGGTTATTGTTGCTGTATAGAAGTTAATCAGCACCTGAGATAGAGCAACCCTCCAGTAGTTGCTGGCAAAAGTACATTAGTTCTGTCGTCCATATGTTCCCAAGCGCTATGCAGCCGATCTCTCCAGAATGCTTATTCATTAATTATAGTATGTGTTATGCCAAATGTGTATCCATATAAAAAATATGATGTATATAAAATTATGAAATAATGATTACACTAATCGTACACCATTCTAATAGTCTAACTGATGAAGGATCCCCCCCCCTCCCCCCGTTCTGTAGTACTAAATCAGCAAGCGAATATAGGTTTATGTCGTATATTTTTAGATAGGTAGAGAGAGATATTTGGTCCCGTCTGAGTAGAGCAGAAGGTGGGGGGTATATGAGAAAGAAAGGCGTTAGAATAGATTCCACGAGTGAATAGATTAAGGTGAAGATCTGTCTCTGGAATGAGCTGTTTCTCTAGTCCAGCCTATCTATACGACTATCTTTAGTATAAGACGATCTGTCAAACCTCCCTATAAGTATAATTATAAGTTTACTACTCACACACACACACACAATTATGTGACAACAAGACACACAAACGTGAAAACTATGGTAAATGGATATGGGTCTGACCAACACACAACTTAAGTTCTTGTTAAGTTTATTATCACTTAAACTTTACAACATCAAACATATAGAAATCAATATAATCATGTTTACAGACATAGAAAAATAATCCAATAAGTGCCCTCTCCCCTTGTTGAGAGAAAGGTTCCCAAAAGATGTTAATAACCCAAAAGGTCAAAGATTAACACTAGGTAATAGAATAGACAGTAAAGAAAAGAACAAAGTTCCTACTTAAGCTATCTAGTAAAATAACAGTATTTGCAAAGAAAATAAAGGATGGTACAGTTTCCGTAACTATAAAATATTCACTCTCACTCTGTCATTCGTGGCCACATCAATCACGTCTTACCTAAACTTGGTGTAACACTCTTGAACGTAAACATCCATGCATATGTATAATTATCCAGTAGTTTTATCCTCCGAAGTGGGCCCCAGTCCCTCCACTAATAATTAATTTTTATAATGGACGCCCAATTTGGTGGTTGATTCTTGGATATATGCAATGTCACATGAAATAGTTCATGTAGCAAAAAAAAAAACCGCGATCTTGTATTCACAGTAGACAGTAGACAGTACTTCCAATAGCTAAAGAAAACATCTGGTTGCTAAACTGTTAATTAAGATGATGATGATAAATCCTATCGGCTTGTTCTGGGGTGAGTGCCGATTATGAAACAGCGTATTCTCCTGGATAAAATTCACTTGGAAAAACGACTGTCAGAAGTCGGGAAAAATGTTATTTATATTGCCACAGCGGGCTGATAAAATTGAATAAACAATCTGGATATTTTGTAAGTCCAGTTAACTCAAATTTACAGTTAAAAGGTTAGTGTGTCGACTTGGCAATTCCTGTTCACACCTGTACTGGGGATGAACGCCAAGGAAAAACGACAACTATTACTCCTTCAGTAACTGAGGAAAGGACCACACTAGAAAATCGCTGGCCGCTGGTTTTGATCCGGTACTATATTAGGAAGAAAAAGAACATTTAACCAAAAATGCCAATATCCTATACTATCACGCGTAAGGATATGATCTCTTTTCCTCTCCGTCACCTAATTAAATTAAAATGCACACGGGGTCTTAGCCTATCTTATCCCGCTTCACTTAGCGAGTACAGGTTGGGTTTTAGGCATGCCGCCTCCCCCCCCCCCGCCCCGGTAAACAATCAGTGCACAATGTCAGTTATAATTTAATTATAACTACGCGCCCTTAACAAATATCGCCTGTCATTACTAGCTATTTGATTGTCGGCGTCTATTGTTTTGACACATGATATTAAACACTAGTCATTTAGAAAATCACACACAATGAAATATAATGCGAATTCTACTCTGTCACTTTATCCGTTACTCATAGCATTATACTAAGTCAGCTAAACAGTATCTTCTGGTGTAAAAAAATGGTTGATGGATTTTTATATTAAACTGAACAACTGGTTAAAAAAATATCTACGCGTTTGCTATTTCACTAGTCCTAACGCTAGGGAATCACAGTGAATTAGAAATGGTAAAACTTTAACACATTTTAACACTTAAGCACAACTTATTATTATTACCAGAAATGAGAATAAATCCCCACGAAGGCTATTAACGCACTATTTCACATAGGTTTTAGCGTACGCGTTCAGATTATCCACAATTTTTGGAGAGACCTGATAACTGACTTGGAGAGAACGCCGTATATATACAGATTTTGTGTAATATCTCTAACGGATGTGACAATTCACAACTTCGGCATAGCAATCAAGGAGCTTCGTTTCCGAGATAAAAGATTTTACGGTTCGCTCTACTCGAGATGCCGAACTACATCAAAAGACATGGACCGTGCGAACGGGCCCCTTTTAGATTTCCGTCCGTTTCCGCAGATCAAAGCTTTACGTCCCATGAAATCACGGACATCAAAGGTGGTCGGGAAGTATTATTATCGCCCTTGTATGTCTTCAAGGATCTGGTCATTTCCCCACGTGTGTCTGTCTAATGACCAATCACAGTTTATCGCACTTTGCGAAAGAGTAAACAGTGAAAGGACACACAGCCAGCTAAGTACCCTCTATTCCCCTCCCCTCCCCCGAAGTGCCTCATTGGCCGCTGTCATTTTTTTTCACGACACGGTGCGCAATTGAAATTCGAACGACCCAGACATGTATAGACTATAGACTCGATCAAATACATAGCAAGCAGATATAAGCCAAATAACACACGAAGGCCGAAAAAACGTGTGTCCAGTTAATCGATGAGCACACTGTGCACAATAGGATTCCATTGGTTGGTTTAAGTTACAGATGGGTGAGCACAGAGTTAGGACGATGTATGAAATAATAACGGGGAGACATACTATGGATTTTTTTCACCAACGAAAAGATGCAGCAATAGAGAATGCAGTCAGCGACCCATAGCTTGACTGCTTGCGTCAGGGTCAGCGAACCAGAGCTGACCAAGACCCGACTCCACCTCCACGTGGTGGTCCTGGAAACAGGCTGCATCACTGCAGTCTGGCTGAGAGTGTAGGGATCGAAGAGGGAAGGCTAACCCGGTCCCACAAAATGCCGTGCTGAAGTCGGATGTGTCGGCTGAAAGGCGCAGATATCGCAGCTCCGGTATAAACAGACACAACGCAACCAACGTCCTTTTCAGGTCGAACGAGGAAGAACTAAGAAGAAGATTTCACCAACGACTTTTGGACCACCAATTCTATCTATATTTTAGCGTCAGACTCGTTAAGTAATACAATTGTGCAATTTTATTCTTTTTAAATGTAATTTTTTTCTTACTTGCTCGGGTTCTTGAACGGGAGGAGAACACCAGAATGATACATGAATGCCAGGGACAGAAGAAAGACGTTGGCATTATTATCTCCTAATGCCAGACCTGGTGATAAGAAAATGAAGAATAAAATATATCGCTCTTCAGGAAGAAACCGTGCCTGGAGTTAAAGTTTGGGAGTATGTGACACCGAGGTTTAGGCAGGTATAAGGAGCACCATAGTGTACGATGTACTGCTGAAAACGAATATGCGACTTACAAGTTCACTTACTTTTATTTATATATATATCATTATTGTGTGATTAAATTATTATTATATTCAGTGTCGTTGTTGTATATTAATTCTTCCGCAGTGTTGGTTAGATTATAGTTAGTCTTATGAATACCTGTGATAATCTGGACTGACCTTGCAAGGATTAACAACAGTCACAGCACAGAGTGAGAACTTGAATAATTCAGGCAATCAACAAGTTCCATTGACGACTGAACAATTTAATATATACTTTCGCACAATGAGCGTAACACATTACTCACACATTTAACTTGGCTTTAACATAGTTCTAAGCTCTACACAATGTTCCTCTCACAGACTTAGCTCGTCTGGGTTAACCGTTAAGTTTATAGCGTAATAGAGTGTGCAACCAACTCCTACTGAATCCGATCCTTAGAATTATTATCCCTTCACAATGCTAGTGAGTACATTATCCGTAAATCTATTGATCCTGTCTATGTGTCATTATTCAACATCTTTGGCTTGCATCGCCAGGCTTTAACTGCCATGTATATAAGTTCAAGGTGAACGTAATCTGCGTTGTTCGCGATTCTAATCTGGACTCTACCTGGTCCTATATTAAATTTGATACGGATCCTTACGCTATTTTACACTTTCCAGTGGATCTGCCGTTCCACATATAGATTTAGTCAGTGGCTATGCCACATATTCAAACACGATCCTTAAGTGGTTTTACCACACATTCCAACACTGCCATTCGGCTCAATGGCCATACATAGACTTTCCTAGTCTTTAGACACATATCCTTATATCGGCTTAAAGCCAGAACACAACGGTTCTACACTTAAGTAAGTGGCTATGCCACACAATTGAAACACTATCCATAAGTGGCTGTGCCACACATTGAAACACTGTCGGATGGCACGCCGGCCATCAGGCCCGCAGGCCATAGGTAGACTACTGTAACTAGGCTTGACGCGTCATACCTTGATCTGCGCGATTTCTGGTATTAGTTTAATTGAGGTGTCTCGTGGTGCACGCATGCGAATGTGGCCACCATTCACATGCCTGCAAGCCGCGAAACAGTCCTCAACATAGGGGACTTAGTGTACTGACTGAGATCAGCTGTGAAGGTATCTGTATCTAATATGTGTGGTGTGTTACAGATGACCTTACTTTGCTACCACATTTGGACCTCAATCAGACTTATTCTGGAATATTGTGATGACTACGTTGAATGTCTAGGGTTAGGATATTGATGAAGTGTAAGTTTACAACAACAACAACAGACAAATAAACACTTTATTTAAGATTCACAACACTTTACCACACTATGACAAGCACATACATATAACACTCTAGAAGACTAGCTTAACTCTTTCAGTCCCAAGCAAAAAGATGGGTTTGGCCCAAACAAAAATGGCCATACCAGTATGTTTTTATTGTTTTTGTTTGGAAATAATTTCTTTTAAATGTTCATATTCATAAATAACAAAAGTCCATAATGGATGGCTATACTTTAAGAAGATAGCGTTTTTGAGTTGTCAAAATTAGAAAACAGCCCTAGAAAGAATCAAGAGATACGAAAGCCAGTATACTGGCTCTTGGGCCAAATGGGTCTAGCGGGAAGTACAGTATACTGGCTCTTGGGGCTTAAAGAGTTAAGTAAGTCAAGGGTTAACTTTTAAATTATGTATTAGTTTCTTTCAAGAATAGATATCCTGATCCAACTACAGAGTGAATCAGGAATCACAATCAAATGTAAACACAATGTCTGTGACGGAGTTACTGTGATTTAGTCTTCAATAGGCCCCATTTTGAGTTTGCCATTTTTGTCTTCCCTCTATTAAAGATTGGGAAGTATTCTTTTTCTCTCTGAATAATAGGGGTGTTTAGATTTGTTCTGTAGGTAAAGTAATTGCGGGTTTTTTTCTATAGGGATTAATGTAGGTTAGTACTGAAATGGCACCAGTCGGCCTTTTTCTAATTATCGCGATCTTGTAAATTCCATTTTTTGCGTTGTTAAATTTATCGCGGTCATTTTTCGTGGGGAAGGGGAGATGACCCCTACCCAGGTAACGTCCAACTTTCTGCTCACGCTAGCGGACGACGTTAGGTAACGTTACGTAGCCGGAATTACGCACGCAATTAAAGTAAGCACGAATACACTGGTTCTAAATTTAGAGATGAGCGCATGGAAAATTTTAGAGTATCTTTAATTCTATTGGTTGTAGGGAGACGCCTAGCCTCAAGTAGGTCGGGGGTCAGAGCAGGAAAATCTAAGATAAAGTAGCGCTTTTCGATTTAGCGGTCTCTTCCTGCAGAAATCCTGGGCCGTGTATCCCAGCATATTGTCGGCTTCTAACACTGAACGCAATATTTGGTATGTCAATAATTTAAAGTAGCGTGGTAATTAAATCTAGTTCTCTAATAGAGCCTTAGTCCGTTCTAATTTAATTTAATTTTGAACTTTATAACTTGTAACGCCATCATTTATTTCTACAGTGTCTATGAGTGATAAAGAGATATTACGTAGGTGTGCTCTTTAGATTTAATAGAAAGTCTGTAGACATACACGCATCCTAGATTTATATTAATTTACAGAATATTCTGAAGCACGTGTATTTTATTTCATTGAGAGATTAATTCTGATAAGTCTCCTAATAAAATACGGGAACTGATTTTCGGGAAAATTTAATCACGTGGTTTATCGGGATTTATTCGAGTAGGAATTCTGGATGGATAGAGTAGATAATTAAGTATTTTTCTATCGGGGGAGTTAAAATATAATTGCAGGGAAACCACGTGGGGTAGAGGTGAAAGGAAATTATGGTGCCTTAAGTGGTTGTGTAATTAAATATTATGCAGAGTAGTATTTGATTTTTGTGTTATGGAATTTAATGAGTTCTAGGTAATATAGTCTATAGAGATAGATATATTTCTGTGTATAGAAATGTAATATATAAATGTAATGGTGAATTTTAATCATTGATGTGCAGTTAATTGTTGTGCATTTTTATCATAAGGGGGAAACGATGATAAGGTCCTGAGACCGCTTACAGAGTTAAAGTAGGCCTAAGTACGGGAGGTTTCCCTACCTGTTTTTAATGTTTTAAGGCCTGAGCAAGCTGTGTATAATTAGTATTGATCAGTGAGTCGGGTTTACTAGACAGACAGGGTGTAGTCGGGGGGAGATGACCCAGAGTCAGTAAATATTTACGTATCGTCGTGCACAAGAGAGGGGAAATGGTGGAGCAGTATTCGTTCGGGTGTTTACATGTTTGTGCTAGATTGGAGTGTGACTGAAGCATCCACTGTTTACGTTTTATATGTAAGTTTATTATATGAAAGTATTTTGGTATTGTAGTACAGAGTGGCATGTCTTTTGTGTCCACAGCAGTGGTCACGGCCCGAAGAGCGGGAGTTGCCAATAAATCTTGTTCCTGACAGCTGGCAAAGGTAGCCAGTCTTCTCAAGAGAGAAAAGTCGAGGAAACGCCAGAGGCGTAAGAGCTTGTACCGTGGAGGGGTATCGGCTCTGAGTATTGGTGGCCCCAGAGAGAGGGAGCGAGGAAGAGCAGGTCGAGACAGCGACGCAGTCTTCAGTGAAAAGGGTTTTCTTAAGACCCGGAGCTCTCAGCTCATATACACACCCATGGAACCCAAGCAAGCGGGTTGGTGTGTCGTTTTTTTAGCTTCGGTAACTACCGAAGGGCCTAAACCCAAATGAGGGGTAATATAGCAAAGGAGAATCAGCTTTCTTTTCGCCAAATAGAGAAGCCTCTACAGTCTACGGCAAGTGCCTAGTCGTCAGAACCAGGAAGAAAGGGATATCATTTCCAGGTTGCTGAAAAATAAAACGAGAGCAGCAAGGCAGGAGAAGTGGAGAGAGATGGTGAAAAATAGATCAGGGACCTGCAGAGTCTCATATTATTCTTAGAGGATAGCCTCTGAGCCTTAGAGTTAGAAAAAGTCTATTACATAGCAGTGCAGAGTGTGACTTAGTGGCGTATACCGCTGACAGAGTTAGCAGCTGTGCAGATAGTCTTCATGAAGGGTCAGCAGCCATTGACTTTAGAGATAGTAGGGTAATAGAGAGGGGTGGCTACGGTTGAGGGCCACTAAATTAGACTGTAGTTAAGATCACTTATCATTTTTTAAATTTTGTCCCCAGCAGGGTGTATGAAGGAGTGAAAGTGGTTGGAGTTTTAAATTTGGTGTGCTTATAATCAAATTTGAGTTTCTTTGTTTTTCCAGGTCGGTGCAACCTTGCACGATATATGCTTTTCTTTATTTGTTACTATGTTATGAAAATTCTGTTGATTTGTATAATAAACTTATTTAATGTTCACTGGATCAGCTTCGTCACTGTATAGTCCTTAACTGTTGTCTGTACAGTGGTGTCTGTAGTGTTAGTTTAACCTTATCTCCTTTAGTCTGTTAAAGGTAGCCAGAGGTGGTGAGTTTATAGCATTTCTTTAGTCACGATTTGGCGAGGAAGATTTAATTTCGGTTATCCTCCTCGGGCCAATAGACTCACCTTACTACATTCACTGTCATTTCTCATAATTAATCTATTATCTCAGTCTTTTCTCACACTAGGGTCTTGTCCTACACTTGGGCATAACTCTAACTTAAATCCAACTCGTGACAATGTCTATGTACAAAAATTATACAAAGGATCTTTGTCCTGACATAGAATATTATTACAATATGTGTGTAGTGTTATGCTCTGGTATTAAGAGGTAATACTGGCTTTTGAAGCTATGTTGTTGTTTGTCATCACGACTTCATGTGTTTGTTAATGGTGGAAATAATCTTGAAGGGTTCACAGTTCTTTTTATTTGTAAACAATAACTGTCCCTCTTGTTTTAGTATTACAGTCAATTTTAAGGTGGATTATACAAGGGTGAGCTGCTCTGGCTGACGAAGTCTTAACTTATGTGTCTGCGGCAGGAAAACTGTCTCCTCTGCTCGCTTGCTTCTCGGTTATCTTGAAATACACCACTGGTCAATATCTTGGACAAGGAGTCTGCTGCCAGCCCTCTGGATCCAGCAAAACTCAGACCAGGTGCTGCTCTAATACTTCAGTACCACGGTCCCTGAAATAAGAAGGTTGTACCTCCTTCTTCAGAACTAATATATAATATCTATTTCCACACTGAAGTACAGGACATTACAAACACAGAGTTCAGCGCTGTATGCCAACTACTAGCTTCTCATGTGACAATATACCAGTATTCCTCTCCCTAATGGTTACAACGCCTCTGCAATTCCAGCTGTAATTCCTTCTATACAATAAGATAGGTGTCATGTTACTAAATGGCAATCCCATATATGCCAATGCAGTTATACTCCTCTCTGACAAGCTTTTACATGGTGGAGCAATATCTAGGCTTTGCCTTCTGTTTGCTACTGAACCACACACATACAGACACAATTTATCAATTCATATTCAATTTTCATATAATATATATATATAGATATATAGGAAATATGTCTAGTCTTACCACAATTCAAGGAAATATACACAATTACGTTGACTGGCGATGAATTCTGTCTCAACGCACTGGCTTCTCATAAAGTTTATTTTCAAAACTGGCCCTGAACTGACGCTTCTATTTGACTATATCGAACGCTCTAACCAATGAGACCATGTTTACAAGAGCCTTTGAAAAAACTTTACCCATCCTACCGTAACCATTAACAACCAACTAGTATTTGCAATCCGACTAATCAGGTTTCGCCTTACATATTTCTACAGCCAATCAAATCGTATCTAACTTGTTGGCCTCATTCCCCTAAAGCAGTGTTGTTCAAACAGCCATTATGAGCAATTATGATCTTGTGCTGTCAGACAACCTCACTATAGTATTTTGGCTATAATTTATTAAGTACTAGACCATTTGCGTAACACATACCATATTCTTTGTCAGCAAGTCTTAAGGTACAAGAATATATAAGTTTAATGGGGTTAAGTGGCTTCGTTCAAAATATGTATTATTCTAGGATAGTCGTGTATTTGTTCTTTTTATTTTTTCAAACCGCCACCTGTCCTGCCTTTTCGACTGTTCTGTCAGTATAAAGTCAGGATTTCAGACGTAAAACAGTATCGTGTCATGTTTCCTAATAAGCATTCAACATGTTTTTTAAAACCTTACCTCGTATCGTTAGTGTTTTTTATCACTGTCTATTTGAAAAAAATCAGGCCTGCATGCCTTTCTCGTTCACTTTTTAATCGCGAGACGACGTGGAATTGGCATTCCTCCGTGCATCTCTCTCTCTCTCTCTTCTAAGCCCGTCTGTCTTTTAGGTTAACGTAGTGTATATAATGACATTAATGTAATATTATATCTAGGTCATTAAGCAGTGTGTCTATCAAGGTCGTCCAAGAAATACAGTACCAGTTTTATTTTTAGAAACGCGTGTAGTTTATGCAGACGGAGCAGAAAAAGGGGTTTTCTTGTTCAGCCTTTATGGCGTTCTACAACACAGGCGTACGCTATTGTGACCGCACTGTTCTTTCATCATTCTTCTTCCTCTCTATTGAATTACTTCGTTAGGCTTTACATTTATTTTCTCATTTATATATGTGGATTAGAATTTTTCACGACAATCGGGTCATGGTATTTTTATTTTATTTTAGTTTTCATTATTATTTCTGTTTATTTTACAGGTATTGAGAATGATGGCAGGGAGTCTGAGTAAAGAACAAAGAAAATGGATTCTAAAGCAGTATTGGAAGACTGAAATGCCGAGAAGGTGCACAGAGCGTGGCAAGAGGCATTTAACACTGCTCCACCAACACGTCTGACAATTTATCGTATCAGAGATAAATTTGATGCAACGGATTCAGTGGTTAATGCACCGAAATCTGGACGTCCACGGACGTCTGTGACTGAGGAGAATGAGATGAGTGTCAAGGAACCGAAGACGCAGCAACAGTGATAAATGCAGTCTTGACTGCTTGCGTCAGGGTCAGCGGCCCAGAGCTGACCAAGACCCTACTCCACCTCCAAGTGGTGGTCCTGGAAACAGGCTGCATCACTGCAGTCTGGCTGAGAGAGTAGGGATCGAAGACGGAAGGCTAACCCGGTCCCAAAAATGCCATGCTGAAACCGGATGTGTCGGGCCGAAAGGCGCAAATATCGCAGGTTTACTGTAAACAGCGACACAACGTAACAAACGTCCTTTTCAGGACGAACGCAGAAGAAGAAGAAGATGATGAGTGTCGCCCTGACATTTGTGAACAGTCCGAAAAAGTCCACGCGACGTGCGTCTCATGAGCTATCCATACCGAGAACGTCCTTGCGACGCTTAATGCGTAAATTGAAGCTGAAGCCGTACCGTCCAAGACTCTTACAAGGTCTTTTGGAGGACGATTCAGACCGTGGGTTGCAATTCTGTGAGATAATGCGTAACCGAATTTCGCACCAACCAAACCTTCTTGATAAGATCATTTGGTCAGATTAAGCCTGTTTACAGTTGTCAGGCCACGTGAACAGGCATAATTGTGTGTACTGGGCAGATGAACATCCTCATGTGACTATCACAACTGAATTAAACCAGCCAGGTGTCACCGTGTGGGGTGGACTGTCCAGTGCTGGTGCCTTTGGGCCAGTTTTTTTTCGATACAGCTGTGGATGGTAATAATTACCTAAACATGTTGCGTAACGTGGTGGTGCCACAACTCGCAACCAGGGCTGACTTCGCCGAACTGTTCTTTCAACAAGATGGGGCCCCTCCTCATTTTGCTTTGACGGTACCCTGACAACACCTTCTCACAGCGTTGGATCGGGCGACGTAGCAGAATGGACTGCCCGCCACGTTCACCCGACTTGACACCTATGGACTTCTTTTTTTGGGGCGTAGTAAAGGAGAAGGTTTATGGGAGGAAACCTCACACATTGGACGAATTGAAGGAGTTCATCTCGCAAGCATTTATCGACATTGGTGCTAACCGGAATTTGTGTGTTACTGTGTGTTACAGTGTCGGGGATAGGTGTTACCGGACAGTTACGGCACCAATTAGTATTATGTAACCGTTGTGCAGTAACCATTAGTTAGTTAGAGCTGGTCCCAAGGCACCAATTAGTAATATGTTACCGTGTTATAGGTTCATGTTATGTTATAGAAGCTTTCTTTTCCTCTATATTTAGTCCATGTCTAAGTGTGATCTAATACTGGCTTATAGCTCGCCAGAGGGGATTATTTCTTAGACCCTGTCTGAGTGTGAGGCTCGTTCGTTCCTTTTATAGATGTTGTGCGTTGGAGAGGATTAGTGGTTGAGAAATATGAACTTTGACAGTACGTCTATGTTATCCAACTGACAATCAATTCTCAACAGCCTGGTCCTTTATAAATGAATTTTATTTAACAGCAAAAACTGGTCAAATAGTGTCAAACAATGTTCAACAATTATGCATTCTGTACATCAAACAAATCTTAGTTATTTTTCCTTTCATGAAGAATATATTTTCCTTCTTTCACCTCAATCCAAGATGCTTCATAATATTCTTTCCCAACATCAAGTTTTACCAATTCCTGGATAATCATAATTTCATATTTGCTTTCTTTCTCAGTAGTTTTCATCACCTTGTCTATTCTCGGTTTCAAATCCTCTCCCCTCGTTTCATCATATGTAGCCTCCATTTTGTTTCTCTTCTGCTATTATTATGTCTTCATTTTACGAAAATACGCTGAAATGTAAAATGATAGGGCGATGGTACTACTTACTTGAATAGGTATCAAAATAACTTTTCATGTGTACAAATACACATACATGAATGTTTCTCAAAATCGTTGAATACCTCAACTTGGGAACAGGACTGTCACTGACAGGTCCTTCTACCTTGCTCTTATTCTCCAAGACTGCCGGTTTAATATTTTCCTGCCGACAATTTCGTAGTGCTTTGAGCTGGCTACGTTTTCATTGGTTAGAAGCTTATTCTATTGGATAAATTATTGGTCAAACATCACGTTCTCAGAGCGTGATGTATCTGTCCCTACTTACGTCACTACATTTCCATGCCAACTGCCGCCGATTTGTCACGTGGCTTTTTAACCAAAGTTGACACAGTGGCTTCACCTTGCTCTACATTGCTCTTAGCTGTCTGTGGTATTTTTATATTTGTTAAAAATCGTGCTTGCTTTTTCTATAATAACTAATGATAGTTTTATTCTCATTATATCCAGCCTCCAGCATGAATAAATGCTGATAGTGGTAGGTCATACGGCCACATAGGTTCCAGGAATGTTGCAACGTTGACGGAGTACATTTCGAGGACCTAAGAGATTTTGGCCCACCCTGTATAAATATAAAATGGAGCGTCGAGCATCAGAATGGTGAGAGCACCTGCTTCTCGAGACAAAGTTACCGCATCTAAAACCCAAAACCAGGTAGCATCACGGTCAAGTCGACTCAGCTGTGAATGGATAATTAACTGAGCTCTTGAGTTAAGGGAAAGCAAAGGCATAGATGAAGTGAACGGGCCACCTCACGTAATAAAGCTGAGAAAATTCAATCCGCTGCTTCAGTATCTGCCATATGCAGTGCCGGTACTACCATTAGGCCAACAAGGCGGCCGCCTAGGGCGCAGACCTCAGAGGGGCGCAGAGTGTACAGTGTAGTGTGTTAAGAGAGTGAGAAGTTTGAGAAAACAGAATAATTATATAGCCATGCCTAGGGCGCAAAATAGTATGTCACCGGTCCTGGCCATATGACAGCATTTATATCTGTTTGTGTGTGTTTTTTGTGTGCGTATATATAGTGAAGATACACAAGTGTGACTGTGTAATGGTTCCAGTATTTCAATGCGATAAATCCACTGTGCAGCACAAGTTCTCTAACAAATTAACAAGTTCTCTAACATTGGATGTTTTCTGTTTCGGACAGGACTGCAATATTTTGATGAAAGAGAATATTTTGGCAGGAAACTGCGCTATTGAAAAAATATAATGCATTTCCTATTGACAGTTTCATTATAAAATTTTCACTCGATCCATATTAGATTATCTACTAGCTGTAAGTTCCCGGCGTTGCCCGGATTTTCTACTAACGCTTTATGAAACTTACCTACACAAGTTACACACATGGAAGTTACATAAGTTACAATTAATATATTTGACTACACCGTGTCATATTTACCTATCGTTATTTTCTACATTTATTCCAGTGCTTTTTGATAAACAATATTCTTGGTGTTGCCGCCTGGGGCAAAAATGAATACATTTCTTGGTGTGCCCACCCTGGAGCAAGCAACATATAGCTGTCCGTGTGAAAAGCACGGATTTTCTAAGTTAATGCCTGCTACCTTAAGTGACTGTCCTTGCTCCTTGTTTATTGTCACTGCAAATGCAAGACGTACAGGATATTGCTGTCGCTTGAAATCAAAATGCATGTCCGTTGGGATCAGAGGAATGCGTGGAATTGATGCTTCTTCTCCCCTGGCACAACCTGTTAATATTGTTGCGTCTATCACGTTTGGCATGAGGTTCTTAACACATAATCTGGTTCCATTACACAATTTAGGCGAATCAAGATTTCGCAGCAATATTATCGATGCACCGATTTTTAAAATTAAGTTATGCGGTGGCATTCCAGTTGGTTCCAATGAGTTCAGGAACTCACTCGGATAAAATACAGCCTGCTGGCTGTCTATGACAGTTGTAGTAAAATCTGCGAGATAATCGCTCATTTCAGTAAGATTTTAGTCCTATGATAATAAATAACCCCGCCCGTATGTGTCTGACTATAAGCATCTCACACGCCAGCATCGCGCTGAATTTTGTGCCATGGTAATGCTTAGAAACGATCCCGCCGTATAAACCTACTCGCTTTCCTTGTGACGTACTTTAAACATTTTTAACATTTTGCCCGATCTGATAGAGACTGCGGCAAGACTTATAATTAACGATCTTCCAGAAAGGTGCCGCCAAGTTACTGTCTGAATTAACGTAATACTTTAACTTTAACGCCTCTAATAGTAGTAATCCTTACATTTTTTGGTAGTGTAACACGAGACAACAGTAATAATTAACGCCTATTCTAACACTCGCCGCGCAAAACCCCGCTTCGCTTGACACGCGGTGGGATTGGCCCGATGATATATACACACAGACAGTTTAAATTCTCGCCGAGTAATGTATTTCTGACGTCACTCAAACAAGTTAGTTATTTGAATAAAAATGCGAGAGAGAGATGAGGGGGGGAAGATGGCCGACTTGTGTAAAAATTTTATTTGACGATTGACAGTGACAAAATGGAAAATCTAAACCATAATGAAACTGACCATAAAAATCATATGGTAGGTATAGCTTAGAGTCCCCTGAGCAAAAATGTGTTTTTAAAAATATGGTAGTCCAAGTATTAGCCAAGTTATTGAGAAAATACTAAATGTCTACAGACGCTTGACCAGACAGACTGTGGTTCCTGCTTGTTTTTTTTTTATAACGTTAGTTGGGACGCCAGCTTAGAAAGAGGCATGGTAGTAATTCAAATTCTATTAGTTGGTATAGCAGTGAAAGGGGAGAGATAGGAAAAATGTAACTAAAAACGAAACATCTTTTTCTATTGGGCATAACTAACGCAAACTGACCAATCGACTACCAGACACAGAGTTTGTTTGGAAATTTGTTTTGTTTTTCAAAAACTACATTTGAATTCTGGTAGTCGCAAGTTTTCCATTGGCCAGTACTAATAGATATTAGCAAAAAGCTTTCAATGCTCATCGCCAGTTGACAAAAACTTTTTCTATCAAATACGCTGAGATCAGCTGTGTTAATTTGTAAAATAAAGAATTAATTCGCAGTCTGGGCAAGGCAGAGAAAAACTGAGGCCATTCTTTGCAAGTCAGCGTTATTTGTTACTATTTCTTGAAATTGTGGTAAGAATGCTTTATGTATTAATATGTTTATTACAACTGCCAAAGTTAGATACTGCTATTGGGAAAAGAGAAGGACATGCCGGGAGCAGACATTGTTGAGTCCTCACATTGAACTGTATCTAACTGTTGTATATTGTCATGATTTTGTTTTAATATTATTGTATTAGAATTGTTAGTAAGCCTCCGTGTTCCATGAACACTGTTCAACATGCCTGGAGCGTTTATAATTAAAAAAAAGAAGAGCAAATCATACAAAACGAAATGTGGTTACTCCACGTTATTGTATTGAGGAAAACTATGTAAAAGTACAGTGGCGTATCTGCCATAGGGACTTGAGGTGTGGTCACAGCAAGGTGTGAGTCATATAAAATTAGGGGCGAGTGCACCTGTATGCACGCGAGGCTGACCCCATACCACCATATGTAAATAATAATAATAAGGTGTGATCAGATATAAAAAAGCCAGGGTGTCTTTTTATTGCAGAGGTTTTATTTCCTGTTACCAGCCGGTGACAGGAAACCTGATGAGTGAGTGTAACACCAACAAGTCTCCGGTAAAACGTTTATGCTGTCAGCAGATAGCTGGAGGAGCTTGTGCGTGTTGAGATATCTATATTTTCTGCAACGACATACTGAATTATCCTTCTACAAAGAATCCCAGGTGATGTGTTAGCATCTGGGTATATCTGACACTTCAATTATAATAAACTTTGGTATTTTCAATCATACCCAGGATGTTATGGGGCGTGATGAAAATACAGCCCCTCCTAACAAGTGACAAACACTATTAGATAATAAAGTTGTAATCTGTGAATACACCAACAGGAGAGATAGAGTGACATTATACTTATCGGACAAAGTGTCCACACATTTTAGTTAATCCTTTTTTTTTATGTAAACTATCTTTTCCTCATTTTAAAAGACCTGTCCAAAAGAGATGGTGGGACAGGCAGATTAAATTGTAAAAAGAAAATATTCTATTTTAAAGAAAAACCTTAACCACTGTTTTATTCAATTCCTTATAGTGAGTTAAAGTGTTTTGTGTTTATGTACCATCATTTTCATTTCTCCCCTAGACATTAGGTACATCATACACCAGACACTAGAGCCAAAATAGTGACCGTGTGAGATCTGGGAAGTAGCGTTAGGCTCCCTGCAAATACATCATTATCATCTATTAGAGTCAGGGGCCTACATGTGCTTGACCTCACACGGTTAACACAGACACAGATTTCTTTCCTTTTAGGTATAACATCATAACCTCTCCAGCAAATTAAACTTGCTACAACAGTGTCAATTGATTTGTATGTTGTGGCAATGCCCGGCAGCTTATTCTGTATTTGGAGATTGATATTAATAATGCTCTTATTTTTAGGAGCCAGAATCGCTCGTTCACAAAGCCATTTATGATTTCTGAAGTTGTTGTGAATGTTCGGAAAAACACTGCTTTGTAATTCTTGAACTGACATGACTACCTTGCAAAAATCCGATAGAAGCGATATAAGATTAGTTGTTTGATTAGTAGGAAATTTGCTATCACCAAAGCACAACAGTCGGTGAGCAAAGTTGTATGCGGTTGTATCTCCAAGTAAATGAACACGCATATAGGTGGTCAATTCCATTTTCTGAATGTGTCTCCAAAGGTATGATGCTTTAAGGCAAACATTTAGTTAGTCCGCCGGTGTTGATCATGGAATAACTGGTAATGTGTGACGAAAATCACTAGAAAGCACTATCACAGCCCCTCCCATTGGAAGAGTGTTTCCCCTAATATCTTGCCGAGTCAGATCAAGAGCTTCAAGAGCTCTCTTATGTGACATAGTGCACTCATCCCACACAATGACTTTGCATTTTTTTAAAGCATTTGCGTTATTTTTTTTTTTTTTACCAAAGCGGTAGAAACCAAATTATGTTACCTGGCAACATGTGACAAAGTTACTCGCATTTTCTAAATTTTAGTACTAAGCGAGGACAAAGGTTTGTAGCTTGTAGAACAAATTCTGAAGCACCGACACACCATAAGTGAAAGCGAATGAGTGCATAAATCTGCTTTTTCAATCAAAATAAATATACATTCACATGAATTGAATACATATTTGACAAAAAGCCAACAGTTTTTTTTTTAAACCAAAGCGGTAGAAACCAAATTATATTACCTGGCAACATGTGACAAAATTACTATCATTTAAACGGTCATTCAACGATTATAACTATTTAATAATTTTGTTTTCTGCAACAACTAAAGTTTTTACTATAAAATAACTTAAAAATAATTCCAACGGAAAAAAAGCGACTATCGAGTGAGTTTGGTTTTTACATATGTTGATACAGTTGTTTTACAATTTAAATTCGTTTGACCATGCATTTTTAAAATGCTGTAAAAAAATACTTTAAACCATGTTAGATTTTCATTCAGATTAAACACGCACAGTTGTCGTACATATTTAGACAGGTTAGAGAGATATTTGGTCCCGTCTGAGTAGAGCAGTAGGTGGGGGTATATGAGAAAGAAAGGTGTTAGAATAGATTCCACGAGTGAATAGATTAAGGAGAAGATCTGTCTCTGGAATGATTGGTTTCTCTAGTCCAGCCTATCTATACGACTATCTTTAGTATAAGACGATCTGTCGAACCTCCCTATAAGTATAATTATATGTTTACTACTCACACACACACACACACAATTATGTGACAATAAGACACACAAACGTGAAAAAACTATGGTAAATGGATATGGGTTTGACCAACACATAAGTTAAGTTCTTGTTTAGTTTATTATCACTTAAACTTTACAACATCAAACATATAGAAATCAATATAATCATGTTTACAGACATAGGAAAATAACCCAATAAGTGCCCTCCCCCCTTGTTGAGAAAAAGGATCCCAAAAGAAGTTAATAACCCAACAGGTCAAAGATTAACACTATTCAGACAGTAAAGACAAGAAAAAAGTTCCTACTTAAGCTATCCAGTAAAATAACAGTATTTGCAACGAAAATAAAGGATGGTACAGTTTCTGTAACAAGAAAAATATTCACTCTCACTCTGTCATTCGTAGCCACATCAATCACGCCGTACCTAAACTTGGTGTAACACTCTTGAACGTAAACATCCATGCATATGTATAATGATCCAGTAGTTTTATCCTCCGAAGTGGGCCCCAGTCCCTCCACTAATAGTTGATTTTTTATGATGGGGGACACCTAATTTGGTGGTTGATTCTTGGATATGCAATGTCACATCAAATAGTTCATGTAGCAAAAAAAAAGCCGCGATCTTGTGTTCACAGTAGACAGTACTTCCTATAGCTAAAGAAAACATCTGGTTGCTAAACTGTTAATTAAGATGATGATGATAAATCCTATCGGCTTGATGATGATAAATCCTATTAGTGAGTGCCGATTATGACTATGACCTAATGACCGGTCAGCAAAGCATCTTTCTTTGGGGATGACTAGCTGGCCGGCAGGATAGTGTGATTCGCTTGTATAGCTAGGCGGTGTTGTCGTACGGAAGTTCCGGGGTTCGAATCCTGGGTAAGCCACTCATGTCTGTTGTTTTTCTGTTGTCTAGTGTTCTACTTCTTTATTTCTTACGAGTGCCTGAAAACATACCTTTATGTTTGTCTAATATTTATTTACTGTTTACAGGCCTCGGGTTTCCCTTCCTTATATGTTATAAATGTTTATACAATACCAGAAACCTACCCTCTGTTCTATACTACTGTTCTTAAGTCTTCTATCATTTACTAGACACAGTATCAAGGTCTTTGTCTTGTGTGGACTGACATATACTGTATAATAGGGGAACGACAGAAGTGATTGCGTCATTAATAAAGCTAAGCTGCCCATTGTAAACTTCCGGTGTTGTCTTGTGTTTCGCACTAATGACCGGTCAGTAAAGCATCTTTTTTGGGGGATGACTAGCTGGCCGGGAGGATAGTGTGATTCGCTTGTATAGCTAGGCGGTGTTGTCGTACGGAAGGTCCGGGGTTCGAATCCTGGGTAAGCCACTCACGTCTGTTGTTTTTCTGTTGTCTAGTGTTCTACTTCTTTATTTCTTACGAGTGCCTGAAAACATACCTTTATGTTTGTCTAATATTTATTTGCCGATTATGAAACAGCGTATTCTCCTGGATAAAATCCACTTGGAAAAACGACTGTCAGAAGTCGGGAAAAATGTTATGTATATTTCCACAGCGGGCTGATAAAATTGAATAAACAATCTGGGTATTTTGTAAGTCCAGTTAACTCAAATTTACAGTTAAAAGGTTAGTTTGTCGCCTTGGAATTTCCTGTTCACACCTGTACTGGGGACGAACGCCAAGGAAAAGCGACAACTATTACTCCTTCAGTAACTGAGGAAAGGACCACACTAGAAAACCGCTGGCCGCTGGTTTTGATCCGGTACTATATTAGGAAGAAAAAGAACATTTAACCAAAAATGCCAATATCCTATACTATCACGCGTAAGGATATGATCTCTTTTCCTCTCCGTCACCTAATTAAATTAAAATGCACACGGGGTCTTAGCCTATCTTATCCCGCTTCACTTAGCGAGTACAGGTTGGGTTTTAGGCATGCCGCCTCCCCCCCCCCCGCCCCGGTAAACAATCAGCGCACAATGTCAGTTATAATTTAATTATAACTACGCGCCCTTCACAAATATCGCCTGTCATTACTAGCTATTTGATTGTCGGCGTCTATTGTTTTGACACATGATATTAAACACTAGCCATTTAGAAAATCACACACAATTAAATATAATGCGAATTCTACTCTGTCACTTTATCCGTTACTCATAGCATTATACTAAGTCAGCTAAACAGTATCTTCTGGTGTAAAAAATGGTTGATGGATTTTTATATTAAACTGAACAACTGGTAAGAAAATATCTACGCGTTTGCTATTTCACTAGTCTTAACGCTAGGGAATCACAGTGAATTAGAAAATGGTGAAACTTTAACACATTTTAACACTTAAGCGCAACTTATTATTATTACCAGAAATGAGAATAAATCCCCACGAAGGCTATTAACGCACTATTTCATATAGGTTCTAGCGTACGCGTTCAGATTATCCACAATTTTCTGAGAGACTTGATAACTGACTTTGAGAGAACGCCGTATATATACAGATTTTGTGTAATACCTCTAACGGATGTGACAATTCACACCTTCGGCATAGCAGGAAAAATTCAAGGACCTTCGTTTCCGAGATAAAGGATTTTACGGCTCGCTCTACTCGAGATGCCGAACTACATCAAAAGACATGGGCCGTGCAAACGGGCCCCTTTTAGATTTCCGTCCGTTTCCGCAGATCAAAGCTTTATGTCCCCTGAAATGCACGGACATCAAAGGTGGTCGGGAAGTATTATTATCGCTCTTGTATTTTGTGACGTACGTCTAGTTTGTCAAGTGAATTTTCCCTGATTTGATGGATGATTAAAAGGACTTTAGCTTTTCATAACATTAGAACCCCTGAACATCAGTATTGTTGTAACTTTTCATCAACGAAGAGTAGCGGCTATGATCAAAGCAGTCAAAGACGATCCCCAGAACAGAGAAGCAGAAATTTAGCATCTCCGTGCGAACACTAAACCGTTCGCAAGACGGACACGAGCGGTCAGAAGAAAGCTTCTTGCAGACTTCGCACCTCTGTGGCAACCGGCAGACTTGCCCGAAAGACTATGGAACGGGAGAGACGGAGCGCTCAGCGTAGCGGATACGATCTGAGGAATCAGGAAACTCACCATGAACGAGGCTAGTCTCGCAGAAATTTCACATCCTCGTGCGAGCAGCCCGAGACGAACGAAGATCGGAAGCCAGTCGGACCTTCGCGGTTAGCATGGCGGCTAAATAACTTCGACTTGCCCTGGGATCTTAAGAGGCGCGAAATTTTCACACGACCCGTTTAACTTACATTCCTTTTAGATATATACAGAATCTGAAAAAGGCAACTTTATCATTCATACTGACAGAATTTTAAGATTTACTAGCATATAGTTAAATTCCTGCTAGATTTCATCTAAATTGTTGGCTATTGGAGTGAAATTCTTTTTCTGTGCAGACGGTAATTTATACTTTAGCTTCGAGTGATCAGTGGTCTAGTTATTTCATTTTTATTTCACTGGATTGTAGTGTAAATTTAAACTTATGAAATAAACCCATTTTCAAAGTTCTAGTGCAAACTAAATGTTACATCTATAAGTTTATTTCCTAATACAATAGCCGCGTAAATTAATTTTGCAACTGTTAAGGGAATTATAATTTTAATACAGTTTAGTTCTGTATAAATAGATGTGCTTTTAACTATTAATCTCACGGGAGCGTTTCTTGTATTGATTAATTGTAGACGCGAATGCAGAAAATAGTCTAACTGTAAATGTATCGCGCGTTAGAACTTAATATGATTTTATTGCATTTCTTGTTTTATCTTCTATACAGAATTGATCTTTCGACCTTGCATCCCAGCAATTAATTAATTATACACTGAGCCCTGCCAACTCAGTCGAAAACTCCAGCAACTTATAACCATTTGAAATTTAATCTTTGTGGCGATCCTGTTGGGATTCAGCTATCTGAAGTATACAGAAACAAAGCAAACCCAAAGACTGTTTTAAAATCCCAATTCATAAAGTCGTTTTATAGTTATCAAACTTGAAGATGAACAGTTGCCAGTAGCAATATTTTACTCACTGCTCTATTTGTGAAGAAGAACATAGATTTCCCTGACACTGTCTGTCAAGCATAGTCATTGGATTTTACCACCCCCCGAAGAACTTACCTCAGTGTTTTGTAGTTTGTGACATTACGGCAAAAGAAAGTTATCTCCACCAGCTGTGCCAATCTTAGAAACCGCACCATACCTCACACCTAGCCAAGTGCCTGTGCCATTCATTAGGAACTTTTATCTAACAAACCAACAGTAGCCTTTACGCTTCACCGTCTGGCGATTTTTGAGACTATTAGCTACCAGCCCACTTCGTTAAATCTGGGGCCTGACACAGAAGAAATAAAAAGACTATTTCCATTGTTCTACGGTATTAGCTACAGTTGTAAAATTCCTAAAGTGCCAGAATTCACAACTTGGTAAGTCTGTGTGTGTGACTGTGTGTGCTGGCCAGCCCACGCGTGTTTTTGAATGACAGGAGATTTATTAATCTTTTTTTTTACCCTTATAATTAGTTCGTCCTAGTATAAGGGGTATTGTATACATTGTACGGGATTTCTCCTAGCGGGATTGTTTAACTGTGTTCATTCCCCCCCCCCTTCCGTAAAGTTTTGTTGAAAAAGGGAAACATTTGAGAACCCTAGATTTTCCTCTACCCCCTTATCCCTGTAACCCCTTGCCTCAGAGTAATAAATTTACCATTGGGTTAAATTGCCTATCTCTGATCATCACCCGCCCCCCCCTTCTCGTCTTTGGGACCGGGTTTTTCTGTTAGTAAATACAAGCGGGAAAGGTGTATTGGATACTTCTCCTCAAACCCCCCCCCCCCCCCCCTTCCCCTGTCATTTTTGTATTTTGTAACCTTTGATTTCTTCATCTAAATTGATAATTATTTGTGACTTGATTTTTTATGATAATAAAAGTATTAAAAACTTTGTTAGCATTTTTGTGTCGGCTGGCCCAAATCCAACATTCCTCTTATTTGTTATCGTAGTCTGTATTCATGTACGTTGAGCGTCAGAATCACCAAATCGGTGTGTGCGCCTGAGTAACTGGAACTGACAAACAATTGTTTGTTCAGAAGGGTGGTAGGAGTAGTTTTGAGAGACAAATATTGTCGTACATGAGACTGTCCTTACTCTTCCCAGCACTTGTGAATCTACTACCTCACTTTCCTAAATCCTTATTCTCACAGAGCCTTCACTATCATTCTACACTCTAAAGGGACCAATATCCATCAGAACACTCTCAGATAAAATTACGACATATTTCTTCAAGGATCTGGTCTTTTCCCCACGTGCGTCTGTCTAATGACCAATGATTGACAGATCAGCTCGCGTGAGAACTCATGTAAACAAACCAGGTTCGCTCCCCTTGTTAAGACTGCCAGGTGCGAAAGTTGGTAAAGACTCATCAGCGCATGTAAAAGAAGAAAAATAGGCGTGGCTTCAAAATATGAGTCAGACAGACAGCGAAATTCGTGGTTTTTTGCGTAGCAAAATTATAAACCCTAAAAGAGGAAGCAAAGGTGGTCGGATTACTGTAGTATTACTGAGGCTATATTTACATTATACGTCACAACAGTGGATGTTGATCGTCACAGAGTTGTTGTTGCTGTTTTGAAGAGGTTCTGGGTGGAGAGCGGGCACTTAACAGCTGCCCGTTATTGATTCTTCTCGTTCCGTCTTGGGCTACCCTGTTCAAGCTGAACATTGGTTAGAATTGAGGTATTTAGTGTCATTTTATTTACTAATTTTGTATTAAATTTAAATAACTATTGTCTTTTGCATTTGCTGGTTTTAATTTATATTAGTATTTGTCATTTTATTTTCTCCTTTGTATTGTTTATAGATAACTATTGTCCTTTACACTTGGTTTTAATTTGTATTATAATTTGAGTTTTTAATTTAAATTCTTTTGTCTTTCCGCATGCAGAAACCAGTGCTCTCCAGGTTGTTCGTTGTGACGCCACTCCTCTTAGCTCTTGCACATTATTTAGGCCCAACGTTCTTCCTTCTCTTATTATTGTTCTTCTGAGTGTTTCTTTTGGTCTTCCTTTTTTCCGCTTACCCTCAGAAACCAAAGTGAGCGCCTGTAGTGGTATTCTGTTGTTTTGCATTCGTAGGACATGACCGATATATGACCATCGTCTTTTCCTTATATAGTCGGAGACATATTTCTGCCTAGAGTCTTCTCTTATTTTGTCGCTTAATTTCTATTTGAATTCTTTCCAACTGATGTTCATGAAGTTTTCTAAACATTTGTTCTCGAATGTATTCAGCTTGTTCTCCAATGATTTTGTTTTTTTCCAACTCTCACAGCCGTATGTTAACACTGAGATAACATTTGAATTAAACAGACGAAGCTTGGTATGTATATTCAATGATCGTAATTTCCAAATGTTAGATAATCTATTGTTTTCCTATTGTTTTATGCAATTCTAGTATTTTAATTTCTATTTGTTGTGTCACCATCCTGGGGTCATTTTACTGCCTAAATAATTGAAACTTTCAACTTTCTGTAGTTTTTCCCCGTTCAAGATGATATCAAAGGTCTCGTTAGAAAAGTTCATAGCTTTAGTTTTAGAGGCATTTATTTGGAGACCTATTTTAACCGAGAGATGACACAAATTATTTATTGCTTCTTGGGATTGGCAGTGTGGTTCCTCTAACTTAAGAATGCTCATCATGCCTGCGAAATCCAGGTCGGAGACCCCAGAATTTTCCATTTGTCCATTTTATTCTTCTCTGACCATTGCTGGGTATAGTTTTCAAACCCAATCTTTTTCAGCTATTCCAAAAAGTAGTGGTGACATAATACAGCCTTGTTTCACCCCTGTTTTCTACTGTAAACCATTCTGTATTCCCTTTATTTGTTCTAACACAACATCTTGCATTGTCATATAGCGCTTTGATTATATTCACATATTTTGTTGGAAAACCATAGATTGTAAGTATCTTCCACAATGATGGGCGGTGTAGACTATCAAAGGCTTTTTGAATATCGACGAAGGTGATAATAAGTGGCGATTGCCTTTCCACTGATTCTTCTATAATTGTTCTTAGTGTGAATATTTGATCAATACATGATCGTTTCGGCCTGAATCCCGCTTGTTTTTCTCTGATCTTTTCGTCAGCATGCAATTTAAGTCTTTTCTAGTGATCTGCAACGTAATAATTTTCGTAACAGTACTGATAATAGAGATATACCACGCCAGTTATTACAGTCTGATAGATCACCTTTCTTCGGTAACTTTACAATAATACTGTCTTTCCATTGTTGTGGTGGTTGTTCTTCTCTCCATACTTCATTTATAATATCTAAAATTCTCAAGAGGTTGTTGTCATTAACTGCTTTAATCATTTCCCCTGAAATTTCGTCAACTCCAGCAGCTTTAAAATTTTTTATTCTGTTAATGGCTTGTTTGATCTCGTCCAGCGTGAATTCATCGCATTTTAAATTCCAAACCTGGGATGGTTGTGGATGTTTTTCATTATTAAAAAGGTGTTACTGTTGGTGGTGGTCTGTTTAGCACCTCCATGAAGTGTCATTGTGTATTCTTCATTTGTTTTTTTCTGTTGGTATTGAATTCCCTAATTTACCTTTAACAGGTGAGTCCATAGCAGTTAGGCTGGTGACATAGTTGTTTTTAATTTGATTAAAGGCACCTACTATTACGCAGTTCTTCATACTGGTTTTTTCAGCTTCTACGGCCAGTTCATTGATGAAATGTCTTTTATCTCTTAGAGTTTTTGTCTTCACTTCTTTATTTAACAAGTTATAAGTTAGTTTGCAAGATTCAACTGCATTATGTGTACTTGCCGCTAGTAGTTTAAGTTTTGCTGTTTTCCTTTCTTGTATTTTATCCCAAGTATCTTCTCTCATCCATTTTTTCTTTTTATGTACTAGGTATCCAGTGGTCGCTACAGCTGCTTCTGTCATTGCTGTTCTCAGTTGTTCCCATTTAGTATCGATTGTCTTGGTGGTGATATCGTTGTCAATTTTGCCTAAAGCATCGAAATAGTTGTTCATTTTGACATTATATTCCTTCTTTATATCATTTGATTGCAGTCTGTGTACATCTATTCTTCTATTTTTATTCGGTTGGTATAACTTCTTCAGTTTAATTCTCATTTTAGCTATGCAGAGGTTATGATCGCTTCCGATTTGTATTAGTATGTTCTTTTTGAGTTTTTCTTTTTTAACCTTGTTGTCTTTCCTTGTCAAAAAGCTGTGGCGTCTCCGTCTTGGTGCAGCATACTTTATTATAGAGGAACCACACGAATGTCAGGAAGAGAATGACATAGACCACTACTAACAAATCATTTTTTTTTAAAAACAGAAAAATTAGCAAACTTACTAACTACTTATGAGTAGTTAGTAAGTTTGCTAATTTTTCTGCTGCTTTTTTTTTTAATGATTTGTTAGTTCTTGTTGCTTAATTTCTATTTGGGTCTTTTACTACTTATGAGTAGTTAGTAAGTTTGCTAATTTTTCTGTTGTTGTTTTTTTTTTTTTTTTTTTTTAACGATTTGTTAGTTCTTGTTGCTTAATTTCTATTTGGTTGAATGTCTTTTCTGAAGTACTAACCTTATATGTTTTCCTTTGTTTTATGTATATATCTTTTAAGTATTGATTGGGCTTCTCCTGGGGCATCTATACTTAAAACCGTATCCCCTGTCATGTCTATATTGTGATTTCTATAGTAAGTTTTTAATTCAAGCCTTTGTTGTTCGAACGTTTTACAGTGGATCAGGTAGTGGTCTATGTCATTCTCTTCCTGACATTCTTGGCAGTGTGGTTCCTCTATCATAAAGTATGCCGCACCGAGACGGAGACGCCACAGCTTTTTGTTCGATGGTATCTTTAATTCTTCTCTGACCTGGCTCGTCCTTGTTGGTTCTTTCAGCAGTTTGAACGCGTGTCTACCTTTTCTACTGTTCTTCCATGTTGTCTTCCATTCCTCGTTTATAGTTAGCTTCACTTGGCTCTTGATCTCCAACTTTCTCAGTCCTGCTCTTATATTGTTTTTACTTATTCTCCCATTCTTGGCGTTCTGGTCTGCCAACCCGTTACCAGCTATACCTATGTGTGCTGGAACCCACACTAGCCTCACACTACATCCTCTGTTCCCTAGTGATGTATTAATTGCAAGAATTTCTTCCTTTATGTCTGGCCGACTATATTTACCTGGATGTTCTAGTGCTTTTAGTGATGATAGTGAGTCTGTAAATATCGTAACAGCTTCTGGTGGGTTATCCTCGATTATTTCTAAACTTTTCAGAATTGCTACCATCTCTGCGGTAAAAATCGAAGCCCTTTCAGTTACACTGTAGCACTTCCCTACTGTTGTATTACTACTCCTGCACCTAGTTGCCCACTATCACCCTTGGATCCATCAGTGTAGACGGCCAGACTTTGTTTTGTAATTTGATCTATGAACGTTCTACTTATCGTTTTACTTCCTTACCTTCTATGTTTTGTTTGATCTTTTCAGTAAGTGAGTAGTCTATGATTGGTGTTTTTAGTTCCCAGGGTGGTATTGTGCTTCTATATTTATTACTATTTTTAATTGTGTTTGACAGTTCTTTGAACTGTGTTAGATCTTCTATAGTTCTCCACCCTGTTGGATGTCTGTCTTTTTTAAGGGGACGTCCCATACACTTGGTTGGTTTTTGACAAATGCTTTATGTGCTGGGTGGGTCACTTCTTGTGCTACTTTACTCCAATAATTTAATCTTAGTTCTTTCCGTCTTAGACCAAGGGGCGGTATGCCAAGAGCTACTTCTAGTGCTTCTACTGGTGTTGTTATAAATGCACCTGTAATGGTTCTCATGGCTGCATTTTGAATTCTGTCTAGTTTTGCTTTGTTAGAAGCTGCAGCTGAGTCATAGACTATGCTGGCACAATCTAGTTTTTCCCTGATGAAAGACTTGTAGAACATAAACATTTTTTTTTTGCTGGCCCCCCATCCATTGCCTTTTACTATCCTTAGTATATTTAGGGGTCCCCTACAGCTTCCTACTAAATTGTCTATATGTTTATTCCAATTTAGTTGTTTATCTAAAGTTATGCCCAGAAATCTAGTTTCTGTCCTTTAATGGTTATATTGATTTTGTTTTTTTTAAATTTCCTTTGCTGAATATCATACCTACTGGTTTGTTTACATTAATTTGGAAGCCTCAACTTTTCATCCACTCTGAAACTTTGTCTATTTGTTTTTGAAGTTTTTGGTAAACATGGTCCAATTTTCTCCAGATCGCCAAATGGCACAGTCATCTGCAAATTGTGATACTGCATTCTTAATGTCGTTAAATTCATCTGCTAAATCATTTACAGCTATAGTGAAAATTGAAGGTGAAATCACTGATCCCTGAGGAATCCCATTCTGTTGTTCATATATTTCTGACTTATCATTGTTCACCTGTACAGCAAAATACCTGTCCTGTAAAAGTTTTCTAGATACCTATAGGTTTTACCAGTAATGCCAATATTGTTCATTTTGTAAAGAGCTCCATCTCTCCAGCATTCATCATATGCTCTAGCGACATCCATAAAGACTGCCACTGTTTTCTCTTTCCTCTTGAACCCTAGCTTTACAAGCTGGTCTACTGTACTTCTGTCTGCTCTAAACCCTGACTTGGGCTATATAACTGATTTTTTTCCAGGTAGAATTTAACTCTTTTGTTAACAACAGTTTCCAGTATTTAGCCTAATTGTGATGTTAAGGAGAAAGGCCTATATGAACTTACATCATGGGCTTCCTTATTGGGTTTTAGGATGGGTACTATCATAGCTACTTTCCATGCTTTTGGTATCTTTCCTAAGCTCCAGAGTTTGTTATAAAGGGAAGTTATTATGTTTATATTTTTTTTGGGGTACTTTCTTTAGGATTTCATAACTAAGTATATCATGCCCTGAGGCACTATTAGATTTCTCTTTTATTGCACTAGTTACTTCTTCCTCTGTTAAATCAGCATCTAAATATACTACTGGACAAAAGATAAGGGCCACCATTCAGTTTAGACAAGGTTTATATAATTGATTGGCAAACTGTAAAGACAAGTGAAAATGTCATTAAAACTGAGCTCAGAGAAATGTGTATACATTTCTGTGGGCACTAGGTTAATTTTTTTAAATGTCCAAAAACTGGGTCACTTTAATCCGCACGTGAAAATTGCCATTGTTGCTGCAAAAACGCGTGGATTTTGCAACACGCCCCACTAGTTCAAAAGGTGAAAACGTGAGTTGAATTTGAATGCACGTGGAAAATGATGATCCGTAAAGATTGTTCACCGTTGGTATGCAATAAATCAGTATGACAAGTGGTCGAAATGATCACTGCATTAGCCATGCCACCAAGGAGAAGTCTCAGCACTGTAGACCGTGGTCGAGCCCAGGCATGGATTCAGGATGGTCAATCTGTTCGTCATGTTGCAAGACGTTTAGCAGTGTCCCACTCTACCATTCAGAGACTTCTTGAGAGATTTCAAGCTACCGGACATTTGGAAAATCGTCCCTGCTCACGAAGAATTATATAAACCTTGTCTAAACTGAATGGCGGCCATTAACTTTTGTCCAGTAGTATATAGTTTGTTTCATCTATCTGGTCTGGTAGTTCCTTTAAAAACTGTATCCTATGTCTTTCTCTTATCTCATTTTCTTCCTGTCCAAGACTACTTTTTGCACTGACTTTATAGAAATACTCAGCAAGGGCATTAGCTTTTTCTTTATCTGTTTATGCTCTCTTTGGTAGTTTGATTGTTGGCATTATTGTTTTCTTACTGTTCCCTTTGATTGCCTGAAGCTTTTTCCATACTTCTTTAATTTGGGTGCTAGGTTTAAGTGACTGACAAAACTCCTTCCAGTAAGTTTCTTTGGCTTTAAATATTATTCTGTTAGATTTATTCCTAATTGTCGTAGATTTCTGATAAGGGAATTAAGACTTGGGTTGGTCCCTTCTGAATAGATTAGAATGAGTGATAGCCACAGTGAGAGATGATAGTAGAAATAGATTTCCACGAGTGAGATGGTAGAAATTTATAGAGGCTCCCCCGGAAAGCGAGAATCTTCTCTCTCTCCGCCTATCTTCTACAACAGATCCAGAGGAGTCAGACAGTCCATAAACTATATATATATACACAATTTGATGACATGTGGACGCACACACGTGGGAAAGCTATAACAAATGATTATACAGATAATTTGGAACCATCAAATCAATCATCATGAATTAGGAATACATACGTATCCCGTCAATACTCACTTATGTAGCATTTCAGTAATAAGTTAATTTTAAATTATATCCTCTCGTCTGATTATTTAGCAGTTAAATAAATTCATTTATAGCTGCATGATTTTAAGCTAGAAATATAATTTATCCTGCTTTCCACTGAAACACGTCAGCTAGAGAATATAACAAACTTATAAACTATCACTCTGCAAAAAAGAAACTAGGAAAATAAAATAGGCGATTTAACACTTTAAACACTTCACAAAATACTAGATATCTAATTTATAATATTTACCTCCGCACAGAACTACAGATTAATACCACGAACTAAAATCATTCAATATAATAGTAGTCTAGAACTCGGCAAAATGTTGCCCAGAAACTAAAGACTTTTCAATACACAAGATATTCTTCTAGCCTGGCGATCTGTCTACTGCAGATTTAGGAGTACGAATGAAAATCTAGTTTCAAACTCTGGTTAATATCTTAAACCAGACAAAAGCTCCCACTATTTCCAAAAACCCGATTTCTCCCATTTCCTAACACCTACGTACCTTAGACGCTGGACATAACATGCCAAACGCGTCTTAGACACCTCACGCTGGCCGAGAGTGCCGTGACAGAGGAAATTACCAGACAAATGTCTCATTCTGCGCCGTGCAGATGTCGGTTATCACACCTCACGCCGGAGAAACGTTCGTGTCAGGTGAAAATGCTAGATCAAAAGTCAACTCCTATGTCTGACTATGAAACATAATCACACATCTCGTCTGACTGCAGCAACTGACACGTTATATAATAACATGCGTGTGCGTTTCTAAATGAGAAAAGAAACAGGCGAAAGTATGAATGGGAAAATAGTAATGTTTATAGTCGCAAAGAACGAATGCGAAAACCACAGGAAAAGGATAAAAGAGCGATAATAAAGTGGAGGACACGGGTAGAAAAAGAAAGGAAATATAGAAAATTTATTGATCATAATCTCTATGCGACACTAATATGTTTATACTCATCATAGTTTTCTTCTGTTCTGTTATTTCTATATTTTTGTAAGGCCCCTTTTCTTCTCTCGTGAATTTCTGTACAGCTTTTATTCCACCAGGCAACTGGTTCTGTATTCCACTGAGTTTTTCTTTTCTTATTAATGTTATTTATTGGTTTTAGGTGCTGTGGCATATTTTTATTTGGTATATATTTTATTGCTATTTTCAGAATTTCATTGGTCAGTGTTTCTGCCCACAAGTCAGTATCATCTGTTTCCGTGTCTTTATATTCCATCACCTCCAGGACTGATTGGAAGGCTTCCCAGTTTGCTTTTTTATAGTTGAAAGTCGGTTTCTCTGGTCCTGGGTTTGGAATGACTTTTTCATGCATGTTTATTACAATGGGCAGATGATCTGAGTTTGTGTCTTGTAACACTTCCCAATTTACATTCGCTAGGTTTTTAGTTGCTATACTTATGTCTATTGCTGTCTGCCCTGTTAGCTTGTGGATTAATTCTAGTTGCAGTTCCATCATTTAGAATTAGCAGGTCATTGTTTTCTATGAAGTCAAGTAGGCACTTTCCTGCATTGTCTGCATGTTGTCCACCCCATGCATAATGATGGGAATTAAAATCGCCTACTATGACTGTTTTGGGGCCTAGTCTGGTGCTTATGGCTTGCATTTCTTCATCTTTAATTGTGCCATCTTCAGCGTATACATTTAGGATTGTTAGATTGCTTGGTTCTGCTGCTATAGTTACCTAGATACTTTCTATGTTGGTTGTATTAAATACTTCCCAGTCTATAATTTTTAATGTTTCGCTAACTAAGACTGTGACACCCCCTCCTCTACCTTCTTTCCTATCGTGCCTAAGTCTCTTAAAGCCCTTACTACTATATCTACTATTTGGGTTTAAATGGGTCTTGAAGAGCATATATAGCGGTAGTTCCTCCTGTCTCTGCTAGTAGAGGTGCAAAATTCTTTGTGATACCCCTACAATTCCACTGTATAATTCTATATCCTTTATTATTGAATTTAAAAGTTAACTAGTATCCCTTTTATTTTGTGTTAGAAGTTTGCTCTTAGTTTGCAATGGCCATATCAGTTGCTTGAGGCATAAAGGCCTACTCTGCGTGGGGATTCTATAATGTAATTAAAGACTTTTTTCAATACTTGGTTTGTAACGATTCTTCTGTTCTTTCCCCTATCAAAACTCTCTTTATGTGCTTGATGGTTTTTGTTACCCATTCATTCCATTTGGCTTCTTGCTTTGTTTTGCCACTTTCCTTTTCTATTGCTTCTCTGTCTATGTTAATCTCCTGTTTCTGATTTTCTATCCTCTTTAGTGTTATTTCATTATCCTCCTTCAGTTCAGATAGTTTAACTAGTATCATTTCATTTTCTTCTTTCAGTGCTGACAATTCAACTACATCCTGGGAAATTTGGTGTTGTATGGCTTTCATTTCTTGAAGCATTGCCTCTGCACTTTTCAGTGCATTCGTACCTTCAGAGGATGTAGTCGAATCATCCGACTGGTATTTTGGTACGGCTTTGTTACTATCTACCTGGTTCTTACTTTCTTTTGCCAACCGTGGTTTAATCATTTTAACTTCCTCTTCATCATCATCAGTTGCCATCTCCACAACGAAGGTTGGCTGTAATGGATCTCCAACGTCTTCTGTCTCTTGTCTTGGTGGTGCACTCTGATAGACTCTTTCCTGTCCATCTCTTGATGTTATCTTCCCACTTATAGCGCTGTCTTCCCCTTGCACGTTTGCTTTCAACTCTCCCTTCTGTTATGGTCTTCTGCAAGGTGTTATGCCTTTTTATGTGGCCAAAGTATTTTAGCTGCCGAACTTTGACCTCCCTCATTAGTTCTCTTTTCATACCTAGATTTTCTAGGACCTCCTTATTTGTTTTCATCTCTTTACATGAGATACGCCCCATTCTTCTATATATCCACATTTCAAGAGCCTCAGTTCTTTCTTCCAAATGCTTATTCA
Source organism: Oreohelix idahoensis (assembly GCA_024509875.1). Lineage (NCBI taxonomy): Eukaryota > Metazoa > Mollusca > Gastropoda > Stylommatophora > Oreohelicidae > Oreohelix > Oreohelix idahoensis. The sequence continues at coordinate 75,033 of JAMPIV010014731.1, forward strand.
TCGTCCATATTTCTGCACCATACAGAAATGCAGAATATATATAACACTTTATGATTCTCAGTTTTAATTTGTGAGATAACTGTTTGGATGTCAGTATATGTTTCAGGTTGTTGAATGTAGCTTTGGCCATTTCTATTCTCTTCTTGATTTCTGTTTCACATCTGCCATCTTCTGTTATTATATGACCAAGATATACGTAGCTCTTGTCTTGTTCCAGGATTTTCCCATTTACGCTTATCTTTAATGGGTTTATCGTCTGTTATGCTAATTATCTTCCTCTTGCACACTCTTAATTTCTGTTATTACCTTAATGCTCGTATACGTATTGTTCTCCTTTATCTCTTTAATGACTGTTTTGAAAACAATCGTCACACAGCCTCCATTGGTTTTAATATATGTACCGATACAGCTCTAATCCAATTTGAAACCGCCTGGCAAAATGAGTGCCATTAAAATTACATAGTTAAAAAAAAGGAAATGTTTCGTAAAACTGGTTCTTTTTGTCTATTTCCTATTAAAGTAAAAGTGTGTAATTAAACATTTTTAATTATTTTGTAAAATATGCAAACGTCTGGTTATTCATAACAAACATATAATAATAGTTTTAATATTTGTGTTACGTCCCTTGATATTTTTTAGGATATCTATTTATTTGATTATAACCCCTGAAAATTAAATGGCTTCTTTAAATTTTATAGAAAAACTTTAAATAAACTATAAGTCATAATCACAATATTAAATGATGAAATAATTGCACGGCGTTACCTGGCGGTAACTAAAGAGACTGTCTGCCAATATTTATTAAGAAATAATAAGGCATGCCGATTTGTATTAAGAACATACATACATACATTGCCTTTTATTTATATAGATAAAGATGAAAACAAAATTGGCAATAGCTAACTATAGGGGCCACGGTTGTATGTCAGTTATGTTGCATCAATACATGAAGATGCTGATAATAGTATCACTGATAATAATAAATTTAAGTTAATTTAAACAGCATCGTGACAAAGAAGACTCATAAGAAACATCTGTGGTTATTGAGTGGAATATCTTAACTGGATTGTAAGAGTAAATAAACTATAAGAGACGGTGGCTTATTTTAGATGTAAGTAAGCAAGAGCAGTGAGGAGATTTTGGACAATAATAGAATCTAATACTTTTGGTTAAACAAGAATGGCAGACGACTAGTTATTAATTGTGTACAAATGCATACACCAACAGCTGACTGCGCTCAATAAATAGACGTTTTGATCCACGGCAAATCTCAAGCAGCAGTAAAAGTTGATAATGAAAAAAATGAGAAAGTATAACTGAAAGTTACGCCTTGATAACAGAATCAAAATATGTGTGAACTGGTAGAGTGAATAAGAGCACATGATATAATACAAGAAAACTCCTGGCTCTAATAACATCCTTGGCTCCTCTGAACGTGGAAAAGCTGAGAAATAATGTTTGTAATAAAATTTACTGCGTGCCGATATGCAAGAGATTTAGAAATAGTTTGGTGTCTATATGAACTAAGCCAGGAGCAAACAACAAATGCGACCATTTATTTCAAGAATTCAATCTTAAATTTAAAATAAATAAAAGAAAGAGTACTTCAAAAAGTATCAAGCTAGGTTTAGACTTTCTTAAATCAGGTAAGAAAATGAATGACAATTGCAATCGATCAATCAATCAATCAATACCTTTAGCTCCCCAGGGAGCATAGGCCTTCAACAAACACAAACAAAAAGTCCTCCTGTCACGTGCCATCCGCTCACGTTCTTTCCATGTTTTCCTCATCATTTCATCTCTGTATCCAGTTCTCTTCTCCATGTGTTTTTTTTTTTGGGTCTACCTCCGCCTCTCTTTCTCTGTGGATTCCAGAACAAGGACTGCATTGTAATGCTGTCATCAGGTTTCCTCAGTGTGTGTCCTATACATCGCCAGCGTCTTCTCATCTCTTGTTCCACAAGCACTTGTCTGGTTCTTGTCATCGGTTCCACATTTGTGACTTTTTCATACCATTTTAATCCTTCTATTCTATGCAAGCACCCATTTATGAAAGTGTGTAGCCTTTTGGTTGTTGTTTTTGTAGTTCTCCATGTTTCAGAGCCATACAATAGGACTGACTTCACATTTGAGTTGAAGATTCTTATTTTCACATTGGACTTGATTTCTTTTGACCTCCATATGTTTCCCAATGTAGTGAAAGCTCCTCTTGATTTTTGTATTCTTAGTTTGATATCATTGTCTGTCCCTCCAACTTTGTCTATATTGCTGCCAAGATGTGTGTACGATTCTACATTATTTAGTGGGGTTTCTTCAAGTTCAACCTAGTTATCATTTCTTATATTTATTCTCATTATCTTTCTCTTTTCCAGGTGTGTTTTCAGACCCACTTGTTGCGACCTCTCATCGAGTATTTTCATTTTGTCTTGCATCTGATTATGGTTATGGACAGAAGAGCCAAAATCTAGATCATCAAGCTGTTTAGTCAGATTACACTGGATTCCATTTCTGTTGTGTGATGTCCTTGAATGACAGACATGACATTATAATACAGACTAGATACAAGGAATATGTACGAAGGAAGCGTATTACTCATATTAGAAAGAAATAGTCCACTTTATTTGGTCATGTTATGAGAAGAAAGCCGCTAAAACACCGTGACAACACGAGCGACAGATTATAAAAAAAGAGATAGAGAGTGACAACGAGAAAAGATGCTAGACATTTGATATCGTGGTATGGAAAGATGAAAATAACAGAGAATAAATTGAATGCTGATAGGAAGTTGTGCTGAGACACCATCTGGCATGACACATGCAGAAGAAGCAGAAGAAGCATGTGCTAATGATTATCTATCTCCCTTTTTAATCATGTGTGGATTTTCGAAGATCTCAACGAAACGTTTTTATCTGCAAACCAAGGATATGCTAAGTATTTACACCTATTGATAGATTACAATAATTTTTACCTATCACTTTTATTTACGTTTATGTTTTGTCCTGAAAAATGCCCTATATGTTGGTGACGTCAGATGTTTTGTGAATGTGTAATGCTTCTATCTTAATGTGTTATAATTTTTCACGCCTCTTGGTTATCTTTTAATTATTTCCTTTTTCACTCCTTATGGAACATGAAGCCTGACCCTTGCACGAAACCTGACCCCATGCAGGAAACCTGACCCTTGCTGGAAGCCTGACTCTTGCAGGAAACCTGACCCTTGCTGGAAGCCTGACCCTTGCTGGAAGCCTGACCCTTGCAGGAAACCTGACCCCTGGCAGGAAGCCTGCATCAAAACTCCTGTGTTCTTGGAGTGTTGACTTATGTAGTAATCTGTTTTACATGATGATATTGCCAGCCCTATGCACGAACTCCTTCTAGTCGCCTCTTGCGTAATCCCTGTAGAGTCGCAGTACCTATTCTTTCTTTGTCTCCTGAGAGACCCCGCCCGAGAACTAGACGGGACTAGCCAACTTTTCATGATGATCTAAACAAGAACAGTAGTTGTCACGACTGGTCCAAGTGCTAATAAAATGCAAGTTTAGGAACCCATAAGTCATTAGGAACCGATTGTAAATTGCTTACGATAAAACTCCTAACTCGTCTTACTTTTGTCTTGAAGGTGTAAGAAAGATCGATTTAGTTAAGTTTTCTATTTTTTCTTACTTCTTATTATATTTTCCCTTTCACGGTTGCATTATTGTGTATTATTCTTATATTTTTTATTATATCAAATAGTATAGTTTGCTACCATCTTGATTGTCCTCATTATATCTCTGACCAGCCATTTATGAATGAGGGAGGTCTTGAAAGGTTAATGCTACATGTACTGTTTTCAATTTGAGCTGTGGCTATTTTTTCTAGTGATTTATTTCTGTCGTAAATATAGAACAAATATTTTATTCTGCTTTTGTTTATTTCATTTTTTTAACGTTGCTTTTGCTTATTATTTTGATATAGTATATTTATTTATTGACTTTCTTTTCTGATCAATTTCTAAAGCAAGCTGCTCAATTTAGCCAACTGTACTGCCATCGCTTTCTGTCAGAGCTGAGAGAATCATTATTAAAGCACTGAAATCAGCCCAAATAAATTAAATGAAAAAGATAACAAAACCACAATTCATGAATGGCAGAAGAGAATAAAGCTTACTACAACAAGAACAAACATTAAAGCTGTTAGGAAAGACTTTAGAGCATCTACTTTGCATAAAAAAGCAAAAGAATTTGCCCCCACTGTACCAGACCTTGCACCGATAGAACCATTAACGATAAGCACCCACCCAAAAAGTTGGAGGGACAGACAATGATATCAAAATAAGAATACAAAAAGCAAGAGGAGCTTTCATAGCATTGGGAAACATATGGAGATCAAGAGAAATCAAGTCCAACACTAAAATAAGAATCTTTAACTCAAAGGTCAAGTCAGTACTATTGTTTGGCAACAAAAACAACAACTAAAAAGCTACAGACTTTCAAAAATGAGTGCTCGCATAGAATAGAAGGATTGAAATGGTATGACAAAGTCACAAATGTGGAACTGATGACAAGAACCAGACATGTGCCAGTGGAACAAGAGTTGAGAAGAAGACGCTGGCGATGGATAGGACACACATTGAGGAAACCTGTTGATAGCATTACAAGGCAGTCTTTGTTCTGGAATCTGCAGGGAAAGAGAGGTAGAGGTAGACCAAAAACATATTTATAAGAGAACTAAATACATGTGAAAATGATGAGAAAAACATGGAAAGAACTTGAGCACGTGGCATGAGGACTTGGCATGTTATTGTTGAAGGCCTATGCTCCTTGGAAAGCTAAAGGGTATTGATTGACCCACCTACTATGAAGGAGAACAAGATTCCCAGAGTTGATTGACGATGTACCAAAATTGATTAGAAAAGATAGCCAGATAGACGCAGAGAGGAAACATAATTATATAACACATTACAGATACGTACCGAATCACAGAATGGACCCACATATATGCAGATGGATCAAACAACAAAGAATGGACAGGAAATCCATTCCTCAGTGACCACAAGAAAATTCTCAAACAATTTAAAAGCTGAAGCTGAGACACTAAAACAGCTGCACTAACCGTTGTTGTTAACAAGAATTATAAGAATAATAATAATAATAACCCCTTCAGTCATAACTGACTATGGGAATGCGCCCCTCAGGTGACAACCCTCAGCTGCTTTTTTCCTTGTGTTCCGTTTGACGTTTTCTCCATTGTTCTGCTTGCTGTGAGAGCTTCTTTTCGCCCAGTTTGAGGTGGCACCATATATAGCATTGCCACTTGGTGCGATCGGCAGTTTCATCCTCCCAGGTTGCTGGATTTATGTCTAGTGCCCTTATGTCTCTCTTGTACACATCTTTGAATCTCAGCTGCGGTTGCCCAACTGTCTTTTTTTCCCCATCTGCGAGTTGTCTGTAGAAAATATCTTTCGGGATGCAACCATGTTCCATGCGGCGGACATGGCCAAATCAGTGTAGTCTGCGCTGTCTAAGCAGTGTATACATGCTTTGAAGGCCAACGCGTGGCAACACCTTGACATTCGTTACTTTGTCTTTCCACGAAATACGGAGGATGTGGCGTAGACACAGTAGATGGAAGGTATTGCTTAGCATAGGTTTAACAAGAATTATGTTTGAGACAAACAAGATACTATTCCACGCAGATTCATTAACGATGATGCTCTAAAAGAGCTATAAAGAAACAAAGAATTAGACATCCTCTCAGAAGCACGAATGGAACTAGCCATAAATTCAACAAAGTTAAAACACAGCAGATGCCTGTCCAATGTAAAACATAGAACTGAGGAGCAGAGAGACTTGCCACTAAAATGAGGAATCAAAATTCAAACTAAGGATATAGCAACACAATGAAGATGTAAAAGATATAAAATAGCTTCAAAGGAAGCTGACAGAAAGAATACCCCAAGTCAGATATAACAGCAACGAACTAAAATTTACCAAGAAGAAGTCACGTGATCATTTTCATTCTGGAACTGTCAATGCCGATTCAAATACGATTTGTTCAACAAATTATAAATAGGACAGAGACATGTGTCCAAGTGAGAAAGGCAAACAAGGACAGGAAAATGTCATCTATGAGGTGAGGTCCACGAAACGTGTAGACTGACAGCATGGCTTTGATCAAACCGTTCGGGGAAGAAACATCCTATATGTTGACGAGAGATGCCCGAGACAAACCGCCAACTTTGTGTGAGATGTAGATGATAAATGACAGCACACCGACCAAAAACAACTTGTTGGAGAACTGTGAAGGCCGGGATACAAAGAATGAAAAGAGCTGGGTCCCTTTACGAAGGATGGTAGCCGACCGAACAAAGTAGAAGCAGTTTGTTGCTGCCCTACAAGACGCCACCAGGTGTGATGACCACTGACTGCTTTGACAATCGGCGGGTAAGGATCAAAGAAGAGAAGAAGACAGCGAACGAAGCAGTAAATATTTGGTCATTTCCACGAGTCCTCCATAATATGCATTATCATTATGTCACAGCATCAGTAGATTTGCTTTAATAAATTTTCTAATTATATTTATTTATATGGTTGGACGTTAATTTGTTCCTCATTCGACAAGTTTTATTACTTTTTTTTTAAAAATCAGCATCACGTGGTGACGATGAAGCTAAACCATTGGGCTACCTCCAAGACAGGGCGTCCTTTCTTCAAACATCAAGCGAAGCCAAACCCTCAAGATCCAGTTAAACAACTGAAAAGAAGAGATCAGAGTCTAATCTTCTAGCTGAGAACAGGCAATGCTCATTTCAATAAACATTTAAATAGAATAGACCCACTACGTGAACCAAACTGTAGGCACTGCTACCACCATGAGGAATCAGTTGACCACCTACTGTTACAGTGCCCAAGACTAACTGACCTGCGACACCAGCTACTCGTCCCATCGCACCCAACCATCCACAATACACTCTACACATCATCACAACAACTGATGAAGACTTGTACCCTTATCAGAGAGGCAATGGGCTGGTAAGAGCTACCTGCTCACAGCTAACGGGATTATATCATCATCATCATTGTCACATAATATCTTATGTTGCGCACCTAGGCTTTGAAGGAATCAAAATATCTTATGTTGCGCACATCGGCTTTAAAGGAAACGGTGCAAATGGGTTCAGTCAGCGGATTGAACAGGAAGCCTTGGAAGAAAGATGTCAGTTAGCTGGCTATAGGAGCCTTAGTTCATTTGCTTATGCTCGCTTTGTGATTATATTGTTTTGGGCAGCATAGTCTGTATAATCTGATGGTAGCTGGCTGTGTTAAGCCAGTCAGATGGTTTTTGCTGTTATTATTGAGGTTATATGTGTAGTATCGTGATTATTAAAAAAGGTAGATTGTCAGCACGCCTTCGTGTCTTAAATGTGTGACCTCTCGCAGTTGTATACGAGCTAAAAAGAGGACAATGTCATGAAGATTTAGTCATTATACCGTGATAATCATCATCATCATCATCAAACTTTAAGTTAGAACCTCATAGCTGAAACTTTTCGACGCATAATCAATTGCAATAAGTATTTGGAAATTCTATATAACCTTCACGTTCCACCTTACTTTTATCTTACATATTCGTAAGCGTTTTTTTTTAAAGCTACAAATGTGTTTTTCAGCAACGGTATGTACCAGGATTAATATTTGATAAAACTGTAGTGAAGTAAACTAAAAGGATATCTAAAAGCGGATAGATCTATGCTTATTATATTTTAAATAGGAAGTTAAAAAACAACAGTTTTCTTTAAATGGCATTTAGTCACATATGTTAATTAATTGTACATTTTATTATAATATGTAATAAATATATATATATATATATATATATATATATATATATATATATATATATATATATATATATATATATATATATATATATATATATATATATATATATATATATATATATATATATATATATATATATATATATATTATAAAATGGGACCTAAGACGCGTCAACAGTGATGAATGCAGTTAGCGACCCATAGCTAGACTGCTTGCGTCAGGGTTAGAGAACCAGAGTTGACCAAGACCCTTCTCCACCTCCAAGTGGTGGTCCTGGAAATAGGCTGCATCACTGCAGTCTGGCTAAGTGAGTAGGGATCGAAGAGGGAAGGCTAACCCAGTGTAGGAGGCAGGAAGGGCGTACATGGTTACACGCACTGTACAGTGCGTCATACCGTCAGGTAGGGAACACTGGACAAGTGATTCTTGCCTAGGCAGCAGGCAGTTAACTCGGGCAGGAAGCACTGTACGGCAGGAGGTAGGAAGGACGTACCCGGCAACACGCACTGTACAGTAATTCTTGTCTGAAAATAATAAATTGGTATATCGTACAGTTATCGCTACCGTCAGGTAGGAGGCACTGTACAGTCTTCCCTACCGTACAGTCCTTCCTACCTCCTACACCGGTCACAAAAATGCCGTTCTGAAGTCGGATGTGTCAGTCGAAAGGCACAAATATCGCAGCTTCGCTGTAAACGGACACAACGCAACCAACGTCCTTTTCAGGATGAACAAAGAATAAGATATTATAAAATATAAAATATAATATTTATATTGTAAAACTATAAATAAATATAAATAAAAAAATAGCAATACAAATATAAATAAATTGTATGTATGAAATATACCTTTAGTTTTTATATATATATAAAGGTCTCGTTATAGCTTTATATATAGACCATATAGCTTATATATATATATATATATATAGATATCTATATATATATATATATCCATATATATATATATATATATATATATATATATATATATATATATATATATATATATATATGACAGTGCCATAATCATCTCGCCTGTTTTTCCACCGCCATTTTATCGTTATGTGGCAGCCATCTTTGTTTACATCTAAAAATAGCTACCTTAGTGGTGCCGATACGGATAGCAGCCAATCAGAGAAGAGAATCGTCCAGGCTAGCGCGGCAGTTGAAAATTCTTTATTCATTCTGGTCGCCGTCGCAGAGAGAGAACAAGTTTTGAGAGCTGAAGTCTAGTTCAAGAACATGCCTAGGACTTGTAAGTAGATATAGTATTATTCTCCAACATTCTAAAGTCTTTACAGTGTTAGAAAAGATATAGGATATTAGGTTTACCATCTTTGTGCTGTAGTATTTTAAGTAAGTATATATTTAATTCTGTGGTGTTTATTTCGCGTCCGTTTGATATTATCCAAATCTATTCGAAAATGGCGTGGGTCCATGTTCAGGAAATATAACACGTGGCCGGTACTAGAACTGGCATATTCAGTTATTACATTTGTGTAAATGAAATTTAGTGCTTAAGTATCTCCATATTGTTTGGGGTCCAGGAAACCTTCCGGGAGCTTATGTAAATCCGACACGTAGTTGGTTTGAATAATATATTTAATTGTGGCGCGATTTAGACTGTTATATTTATTAACTACGGTGCGGATGCCGAAATAGTTTATTTTAGCGTGGCGAGTGCTGCAATATATTATGTTACAGCTTACTAGGATAAAGTGCTGTGCTTTTTCAGTAATGTTAGACTGATTATGTGGTGTAAGTAATAGTAAGATCGGCTAGCTAGTTGGTGTTAACTTTCTTAGTTTCCTAGTCTTTTATACTGTGTAAAATCTCCATTGGTTATTTGTACCGCTTTATATAGCTTTGCTAAGCCATTATTTCTATAATAGTTAGTATTATAATGTATTGTTACTATAGAATGTACAACCACGCAGCTTAGCTGGGTGTTAGCGTGGCTGTATGTCGTTCTCGCAAGATGCCATAACCATAGAGCGCGTGATATGAATGGGTACCTGTAGCTGATTGATCATGGCTGACTGTGGTGGGCGCATGTTTTCTGAATGGTAAGTGTTATTATTTATGCTATTGATTTTCACTTAGACATTGTTTTTATATATTGTTTTTCAGAAAGTCTACGAACACTGTCTGGGTGTTCGGTAGTATTAAATGTTGATCTGTATAAGGCTTTGTGTTGCTTGAATTGCTAAGTCTGCTGCTGAGAGGGTTGCAAGCAACCAATAATTGCAACCCGTCAAACGACCCTTAATAAATTTTCTTAGTGCATGGGTCTTAAGTGTGAGATAGCCACATCGACATAAGTTCACCTTAACCACAGCTAGCCCCTGGCACATATATAATACATTTTATTATAGTATGTTAATTAATTTTTATATTGCCTGGTTGTTTCCTTTGGCAAAAGCAGCGATAGGGATTAAAACTACATTCCTTAAAAAGATGACGCAAATTTCAAATCTTTTGTTCTAAACATTACACGTATTCAAGTACCTTCGTTACTGTCTATCTCTTAACTAAAAACAAAAAAAAAAACTAAAGTAAATAAAATTGTAAAACAACAACAGAGTGTTTATATTTGCTTTCAAAGGCATTATCAAGTGGAACATAATATTATACCTGTTAACTGTGGATATCATTTGTAAATTACATTTACATAAACATAAATTTTGAAAAGCAAATCTCGCCAGCATGTTTGTTATCTTCTCGAAAACTCAACTGTATGGCCTTCAACTTTTTTCGTAACTCGGTATCTGTATAGGACCTTAACAACATCTCACAAATACTGCATGAAATTGCTGGACAGATGTGCCTTCCAAAATTAATTATCCTTTTAATATGATTACCATGTAAAATAATTTTTCTAAATGCACTAAGTTAATCTGAGCGTGCAAAGTATTATTTGTTACTTGTCAGTGCGTTTTAAAGTTAGTCTGAAAGTTAACAATTATGTTGTCATTTACATATTTTTGTCCTCACATTCCTTGTGCTTTTATTTTCGTGTGTCCACCTGTATTTTACGAAGGTCAAGTAAACAGTAAACAAAATAAACAACGGCAAACTCAGCACAGCAGTGGTTGCCTGAGCAATAGTTGATGGTTATTGGCATGAAATATGACCGGGCCACTCAAGACGAATTTTACTTCCGTGACCTGCAACCATCTCTGAGTTCAATGTAAAGGTTGTACCGTAGCACAAACTGCCGTAGGGGAGTGAAATGTTAGAAACTTCACATATAGGTCTACTGGGTCTTAGCTTTCTGAGGTAGAGGGAACCAGTTCCCTTCCTATCTGCCTTTGCCTCCCCTACCCTAAGAGCAGTCAGAAACCCATTTATATCTGGGTAGACTGGACAGTGACGAAACCAAGTTTCGGACCTGGTATTTTGATTCGACAAGCAAGCACTTTGACCAATCTGCCAGTCGACGCTTTTAGACAAGATACCAGGATCAAGCTGGGGACAGATGTCACAAAATGCTGTAATTATTGATGTAATTGTTAATTTCCAAAGGTTTTCATAGCTGGAAGTTGTAGTGAGGATGAGCTCTCACTGAAGATAAATTCTTCTACAGCACGTGCCGCACATAGCCTCTGACAACCATGCCCAGCTCCCGGCGTTCATGTGTTGCTCAATTTGAGCCCAGCTGAACTGTTTCCACTGACTGGAGAAGGGGCGAAGGCGAGTCACTGGTGCATTAAAACCAGCAGCTTCGGGAAGATAGGCTCGTGATCCTTGGTTGGTAGAGTATCTAAGAGAAGGTAAAACTCTGAATTCAAACCACTGCTGCCTTGCAGGAATATCAGTTTATGGGAAATGCTTCCGGAGTGAAACCTGAGGATAAATCCGGAGTTCCTAAGGCAGTCTAATGTTGATTTGACATTATTCTGGCAACTCCTGCGACGTGGCTGGTACCAAACCGTATAGACTACTGCCGTTCCTTTGGATCTACCTTCTGCATGGACAATAGCTTGATCTGCATATAACTGTGCCCAAGCTCGCGCTCTGGAGAGGACACTCCAGCTTCACCCTATGGTGTCGGCACAACACGGGAAGTAGCAGTTACCGGTTATAAGCAGCTTGTCCAATTGGCGTAGTGCGTGGCGCCAGGGGCTACTTCCGACAGTGGAAGAGATTCTAGTATCTCACTGAACAGCAACCGTCCATTTCAAGCTGGGCAGCCCCCAGCCAATTAGGTGTTGTCCTGCCACTGTCTGCTTTCCCCATTCGGTGCATGCGGATTAGAATCATCCGATATGTGGACAGACAATTTCGCACCAACCAATAATCACAAAACAAGAAATAATAGAAAGAAACCATCTATCAGATTGGCATGCTCGAATGTCTGGACTACGTTAAAAGGATAATATCTGGAAACCTGCAGGACATGAACAATGTGAGGAAGACAGCCATAATCAACGACGAAATTAAAAGACTCCAGGTGATATAGCTGCACTTCAGAAAACGCGCCTAGCATGCTTTGGAATAGTGAGCGAGAAGAACTACACATTTTATTGGCAAGGAAAAGTCCCTAATAAAACTAAAGAACATGGAGTAGGTTTTGCGGTTAGAAAATCGCTAATTAAAATGGTTGAACCGGGTGCAAATGGATAAGAACGCCTGTTAACGCC
>JAMPIV010014731.1:92500-175000 GCA_024509875.1 Oreohelix idahoensis
ATGTGGATGTTGCACCTATTACTATCGATAACTATAAATTGGCTGAGGTGCACCACTTCACATACCTGGAGTATCAACGACAAACTCTATCTGGACACAGAAATTGACAGACGCACTGGCAAAGCTTTAGCCAGCTTTGCCCGCCTCACAACGCGTGTTTTGGAAACTCCAAACTCACAACGAAGACCAAAGCTGCAGTATATAACGCTTGCGTCACCAGAACACTTCCAAATGGCAGCGAGACATGAACAACCTATGCTAAGCAAGAAAGAAGGCTCAATACCTTCAATCTAAGGTGTCTACGCCACACCATCGTTATTTCATGGAAGGACAAAGCGACAAATGTCGAGGTGTTGTCACGTGCTGGCATTGAAAGCATGTATACACTGCTTATACAGCGCAGACTACACTGGCTTGGCCATGTCCGCCGCATGGAAGATGGTCTCCCTCAGAAAGATATCTTCTTCGGACAACTTGCAGATGGCAAAAGAACAGTTGAGGGACCACAGCTGAGGTTCAAAGATGTGTGCAAGAGAGACATGAGGGTATGGGACATAAATCCAGCAACGTGGGAGGATGAAGCTGCCGATCGCACCAAGTGGTGATGCCCTCTACGGCGCCACCTCATATAGGGCGAAAGGAAGCTCTCACCGCAAGCAGAAGAGAAAACAAAACATCAAAAGGAACACAGGAAAAAAAGGCAGCTGAGGTCTATCACTTCCGGGAGGCATTCCCAAAGTCAGCTCTGACTGAAGGGGCTATTATAACTGTTACGTAGCCATAAACTCCAGATTGATCGAGTTAATTAAATTTCTCAGTTGTCATAATCCCTATCTATTCCTTTAGTTTCAAAACCATATCATACAAGGCTACTACAGTAGAACACCATCAAGAAGTATGGACGGAACTGTCAGTATTTACATGGAGATAACACTTCACACAAACCTGTCTCCTCAATGGTATTATATTTCTCAACATTGAATGTCAGATTAGAAGCTGCCGTTACAGCTTATAGTATACGCCCTCCCATTGCTGACCAGTAACCATCAAACCATTCGTGTATAAATTTTATTTGAACCAAAACAGACGACGAGTATACCCTTAGTGTCCGCTCCCACAACCCCTTCCTCCGCCAGGTGAAAAGGATAAAGTGGACTTGTAATGGACATGGACACTTGACACGGCTCCTCATGAGAGAAGCCATTAAATCAGAGTCGACACAGACTCTTAACAGGTTAAACAACCTTTAAAAACTACCACTTACCTCACAACCGTGAGGTTCAAGATGACTTTTTGAACTTGAGGTAAGAAACATACTCTGTTTTGTCGTTAGAATGTAAGCCAGGCGCCCGGACACTGTGTTGCTTGAAACTACTGTGAATGGATGAGGGAAGGCTGAAAAGTGGCGTTAAGAAGGAAAAGAAGGGAAACTACGGCATTCATCACTAATGTCGTATACTTTCAGTTTGACAGGAAATCGTCCCATCATTTTAAAATAGTAATTTAATGGGCTGATGAAATAATGGAAACTGCAAAGACAAAACGACGTGAAGTTTGTGTTCAGATCTCACGCGCCATTTTGTTATTTTAGTTGCCGTTTTTTTTTTAAATCTAGAACAAACAAAAATATAATTTCTCTTTCGCTCTCTCTCCCTGTCTCTCAGCCCTCTCTCTCTCTTTCTCTCTTGCTGTCTCTCTCTCTCTCTCTCTCTCTCGCTGTCTCTCTCTTCGTCGCCAAAATCTTGTAGAGAACTGTCTCCTGCCAGAACTCACTTTCCTGGCCAGCCGTAGTACGCCTCTTTCCTGGCTCCCTTCGTCTTTGTGTCCAAGTCTGTGATTACAGCACAAGGCCTATTTGTGTTTCAATCTTCTTCCACATTGGTTCTTACCTTGCTCCGGCAACTTTCGTCTGTCTATTAAAGACAGAACCATCCGCCCGGCTGCGCTAACTAAGCCCAGAATTCCTCATATCCGGATGGTTAGTGTTGGATCACATTTATTCTAATTATTTCTGAGTTTTCCTTCTCTCCACTACTTCTTTTATCAACCGCCGCATGTGGGGTCTGCCTGTGTTGGCTGCTTTATTTTAGGCAGCCCGAGACCAGGAGACACAAACACTGAGAATGGAGAATCTGGAAGAGCAAGCAGGAAGAAGAGGAGGGAAAAAATTCAGATAATTAAAAATAAAAAAGCACACACAAAATGTCAGATTGAAAGATTAATTTTGTTAAATGACACTGAAAGAAAATAGCGAAGACAAAGAAATAGACCAACAGCAAAATAATAAATCAACAATTAAACATTTAAAAAAACATAACGTAAATTACACCAGAAAGAACAATTTATTTGTCAATGGATCTGCCAGTCTAACATCAAGAAGTTGAAAAAAATTAACAACTTAACGAGACAAACAAACTAGAACAGATGATCTCACACTGATAATGTCTTTCGGTGTTTCACAAGAAAACTTAAAATTATAATGATAAAATCTGTCCAGCTGAAGAACCCGGCAGTTGTGCTGGCTATTTTAGTTCTTATATTTTATTTGATATTGTCTCTGGGTCTCCAGACAACATAATAAGTTTTGTATTGCTGCCGAGGCATCAAACAATACAAGAAACTATTATAAATGCACATACGGATTTATGAACATCCTTTGTAACAGTAAATTGATTACCACCATAGATCAAATATTTAACAAACATACTCAATTAACATACTTCCCTAAACTAAAGAGCCATCCCTGCATGTAGAGTAGATAATTGTCAGTAGACAAATAAACGAACAGTCTATGATAGGTAACTAAAACTATCAACTTAACATGACAAATCGTCATCCATAATAATAAAATATCCTCATTCGAATACGAATTTATTGCGACAGAATTCAGTCGTTACAAATATAAAAAAGTGAAAGTAACGTGATTTCTGCCCCACAGGTAAGATGTATGGAAATGAGAAGGCAGATATCCTTGCCAAAGAAAGTGGACGCAAAATTCAAACTGAAGACAGGACAACATTTAAAGAGATAAAAACAATAATAAATATTGCTTCAAAAGAAAAAAAAAATATGACGTCTAGAACCCTAGTAGACAGATACAAAAGAAGCACACAGCTTCTTACTATGAAGTAATGAAGTGATAACTTTTCATACTGAGAACCAGCCATTACAGACTCAAATACCATTTGTTGAACAAATTAAAAATAGGATAGACGTATGTCCATGTGGGGATGTAAATAAACAGTAGAACATTTCCTTCATAAATGTCGGTACCACTAGAGGAGCAGACTGATAGCGTTTTCTTCTCTAAAACCTTTAGGAGGAGAAAATGTATGGCAGTGAGAGAAGCCTGAGACATACCCCCAACTTCATAGAACAGAAAGATGTTATTGGAGGGCGAACGAAGAAAAAGTGTTTACAGTAAATATTGTGGAACTCACTTGCCCTCTATTAAAGTGTCCAAGAACTGCGCCAGAACATAAATCAATTTGAACTAACTTTCTCAAAATAAAAATAAAAATTTACACCATGATATAAGAGTAATCCACAAATTATTTATTACAATTACAATGGTAGTAGCAGCATCAACAACAACAACAACAACGTTGACAACTAAGATTGTTATTTTATCATCATGGTTATTATTGCAAGAATGAATCATTCATACCAGCTTTGTTTGTTTGTCACATTATGTACAATTACAGATTTGTTCGTGGACTTTCTCATCTTTGTGACCACTTCCCCTCTTCCCCCCCCCGCCCCCCCCCCCAATATGACTGTTCTGCGTCACCTTCCACCCCACACTTCTCCTCCGTCACTTTCCTAGGAAATAAAAATGCATAAAAAATGTCCCGGGTCCAAATAATTGAGTGCACGTGATGTTACTATGTAAAAGACAATACACATTACTTGGACTGTATGAGCAAAATAACTTACTTACTTAGTCGTTCCCCTTCTACCGTGAGGTGTGGAGATTTGGAAGAGAGAGCGCCAGACTATCCTATCGGCTGTCTTCCTCCTCGCCTGCTTCCATTCTAGTCCTCGGTCCTTCAAAGATTGTCTAATGTGGTCCTCCCAGCGGACTCTAGGTCGTCCTGGGGGTCTGGATCCCTGGCTCTTTGTTTCCCATGCTTGTCGTGGTAGCCGATCTTCTCCCATTCTGTAGACATGGCCAAACCATCTTAGTTGGGACTGTTCTACTTGGGTCTGCAGGGGGTGGGATTTTAGGCCTTGACGTATCGTCTGGTTGCGTACCATGTCTCTTCTTGTTACTTCAACCACCTTCCTCAGATACCTCATTTCTGAGGTTTGGATCTGGCTTTTGTGGGTTGTAGTCATTGCCCATGACTCGCATCCATATGTCAAGACTGGGACATAGGTGGAGCGGTATACAGCCATCTTCGTTTTCTTACCAACCTCTCTCTTGCTGAGGAATCCTCGATTTATGGCCTGAAAAAGTCTCACAGCTGCTGCTTTTCGAGTGGCCAACTCTTCTTTGATGCCTCCCTTTCGGTCTATAATAGATCCGAGGTATTTAAAATGGTGGACCTGCTCCAGGACCTGTTCTCCCAGCTTAATCTGGTGTCTTCTTTCTTCTCGTGATATCACCATGGATTTTGTTTTAGAGCTGCTTAAGACCAACCCTCTCTTCTCCAGCTCTTCCTTCCAGACTTGCAGGTTGAGCAAAATAACAACAAAAGAAACCACTTGTATGATCGTAATAAGTAGATGAATTTTAATACAAGTTCAGAAGAAGAACGTCAATTTACAATAATAACACGTATTAGGACACAATAAATACGAATAATGATATAAGGTGGTAATTTAACATGGACATGTCAGGAAGGTATTGCTAATGTGACCACTTGAACTTAAGCGGTTAAATAATATATACTCATTGGCTGATAGCTTCAGACAAAAAAAAAATAGCATGGAGAAACACCCGTAGGAAGATGTAACAAGCATGCTACTTCCTTGCCATGAAGTCATATTTTTCTGACTGAAAACCAGTCACTGTGTACTCAGATCGCTTCAACAATATAACAGTCGGACAGACAGACATGTGCCCATGTGGGGATAGACAAGCAAAGCAGTAGAACATTTCTTCCTTGTATGTCGGTTCCATGAGAACTGGCTGTGGCGGGAGCTGTTATGGAGTTACATATATTATCACTCATACATACAGTTGCACTTACATTTTTTTTTTTGGCACACAAATGCTCCCCTGTGTGTGCTTGCAAACATGCACACAAATACATAATATCACATACTCCAAGTATGATCAACATAAACAAATATTACATGTGATTAAAGTAATTAATTTACAATGCTCTGGGAAAAAAGTCACATCTAATTAATTTACCCTACAAACCTTGAGCAAAACCAAGTCATAATATGAAATAAAAACAAAAATAAACAAAAACAAAACACACACACATGCACAAAGATGATCTGAATTAGTATGCCTTGTTAAGTTATTACTGTATTATTGTTTATCAACTCAACAATACCAACAAAGCTGAGTACATCCATGCACAGTAATATGACGCATGTTTGATAACTTTCATGAGTTCATAATTGGAAAGAATTGCTCATGGTCTGTAAAGAAAACAAAAGGTATACAGATAGAAATAGAGAAACTTGCTTATAGACAGAAAGGAAGGACAGAGGGAAGAAAGAAACATAACTTAGTGGGATAACATTGTCTTAATAGCACTGACTACACGCAGGCTTAGACTTAGAACGACTATAGCAAAGTTTTGTGCAAACTGTTGCTCATCTCATGACTTGTGAACAAAATCGTGTGTATTTTACGGAAGCCTAGCCATTTGAGACTATTTTTAATGAAAGCAAAGATACGAACTGTTCGGTACTTAGAACTATAAGCTATGGAGTCATACAACCGCATCTCAGGGATACTGTATTGGTATTGAAATAATAAAATCAAAAGCTGCAAGAATGTAATAGAAGATGCATTGATTTCATAGACAACACAATCTTATAAACGTTTAGGAAGGTGAGATATATCAGCCTTAGTGGTTCTTAGCAAAGCCATATCTGGAGTGGGAGTACTGTCTTATGTGATTTTATGCGTGTTGATAGTCTTCACTGCTAGCGGTTGCTTTTTTTTTTTTTTTTTTTGGTCCTTACTGCTAAATAATTTTCTCATAATCAAATATTCTCAGCACTTCACTGTACACATTCTTTTTTTTCAATCTTTCATGTTCTTAAAATACTGTAAAGTATTACAGGTATCCGAAGCAATGTCTAATAATTTGATTACAGAGACCCAATAATGTGACAAGATTCATTTCTTCAAGAAAATCGAGCTTCCAAGCAGTTGAGTTTTTTTTTAAGCACAGTATTTCGTTGTTTTTTTTTTTTAAATCTCGTTAGTTCTGTCTCTCTAAGAATTGTAAGTTCATCTTTGTTATGTCCGCGTATCGTCTTGTCAGTCGTTCAGTCACAAGGTTAGCACCCTTTATATATATATATATATATATATATATATATATATATATATATATATATATATATATATATATATATATATATATATATATATATATATATATATATATATATATATATATATATATATATATATATATATATATATATATATATATATATATATATATATATATATATATATACCCTGCCAGTTATTGCACGTTTATAAAACGGTCATATCTCGTCAGCTCCATCACCTAAAGAAAAAAAAATGCTTTACAGACCACTTTTATTGTTGTTACCAAATACGCTAAAACAATAGAAAATAAATGGCCCATGCATTCTGTTGGGTATAATAATGGCCGGTTATCATTAATTAGTAATTTGTCGTGTTGTTCAAATACAAAAAATTTATTTATATATATAATTGTTTTTATCGATATATGGTGAGCTATTGATTAATACAATTGGCCATCACGTTTTATTGTAGGCAATAGAATGTATGGAACATTTATTTTCCTAGTTTTTATTTATTTTTTTAATTTTATTTTTTTAAAGTATATTTGGTAACAACAATAAAAATATTCCCCCCCCCCCCCCCCCCCCCCCCCCCCCCCCCCTCCCCCCCCCCCCCCCCCTCCCCCCCCCCCCTTTTTTTTTTTTTACTTGTTATATTCGTGTAAGACTTAACTGAATATTAGTCGTCAGTTCTGCCCACAAACACTAATCTTTGAAAATATTTGACTTTGATAAATTAACACATTTAATGTAAAGCTCACATGTATTTAAAACAAAGACTCTATGACCTAATTGTTTGAAGAAACACATTGATGTAATCAGCACATCTTCATCCAATGCCCGCCCCTTCAAATATAAAACATATACTGTATTTTAGAAGTTAATTTATTTCCCTCACTTAAAAACTTTTACTTTAATGTAGTTATTTTTCCATCTTTTTATTTTAAACACTGTTTTAGATATTATAAAAATCCTACTTGGTCAATGCCGATGAAAAATTGAAAGATTAACAAGTAAAGGGGCAGCATGCACAGTTTCATTTCTCTAAGACAAGTGGAATCTTGAGATTTCGAGCGTCAACGATTTGAAATGCGACAAATATCAAATACGATTTTGATCTTAAAGAAAAGTGGTTAAACGGGTCTTTGGCTTCTTTAACTGCACCAAAGTTGTTGACAGAGATGGAGAGATGGATATTAAGAAAATTCTAACGTTAATAATCTTAGATGCAAAAATTTAGGAATAGTAAGAAATATATACTACAAATGCCAACAGTTAGCGTGGAAACTGAAGTAAGCTAGTGCTGGTACCGGAATTATTATTTTTTTTATGAGGGCCAAGAACGTGTTCTGTCAGCGGACTACTGGACAGCGAAACATTTGGGAGAACACAGATATCATTATCGCGTCAGCTTTAGTGCCGTTAGACGACATCAGCTGCCTCCGAGAATATTTGATTTTGTACTGCAGACACTTCAGACGCTCCTTACCTTGTCACCTCTTCCTAAACCTTTCTTCTGTTTGACCATTTAATTTACCCTCGACTTATCCAGACAATTTTTCTCAAAGTGCGTGACCACTTAATTAATTTTGTTTCTCTAATGTTTTTATTTATTCTTTTGTTAGCATTGATCTTGTAATATTGTTTTCCTTCAAGATTTTCTTGTTTGTTGTCTGAACTACACAGGGCATGCATGTCATTCTCCCCAGGGGTCATATTTTTGTCGCTGTGTTTGATTTATTTCTGTTTGTTTATGCTAGTGTCCAAGATTGGCATCCACACTGGTCTGACGTAACACCGCAAAACTAAGTTTATTTTTTTCCGCTGCTAGAGATTTCCTTGTTACTGTGTTATGTTAATACTGCAATGTTTATCTGTTTATTTATTAGGGAAGCGTGCTTTAGCTTGAGCGCTTCAAGCTTTTTCAAACTTTCATTATCAGTTAAGAGGCATTCCAGATACCCGAATTTCTTCAACCGATATAATATCGTTCCTTTTACCTTGATGCTACATTTTAATTGGTGCTTTTTCCGTTATGTTATTACTATAGTCTCAGGTCTTGGAACTACGTAAATTTCATCATTTGTCTTCACGTGCTCTTGCTGTAATGTCTACCAGTTGAGCTTCAAACCTAAAATAAATATAAAAATCTAGAAGCCTATCAATCAAGACAGGTTAGATCTAAAGTCACGTGCATGGCATCAAACCCTACCGTCCTTGGGGGACCTGTAAAAATTCTTTGCAGGATATATGACACCTCATGAAAGGATAAAAAAAAAAGCAGTACAACAAATAAAAGAGATAACAGAAAACTACAGATCATAGACCAGAACAGATTCATAGGAAAGGTAAAAATATTATGATTTAAGTTCATGACAAGATAGGCCTAAACGACAAGCAACATAAATCTACTGGAATCATCAAAAGGTAGTGATGAAGGGAAATTATTGTCAACACCACTGCCGTGACACCTTATGATGAAAATAATAATGAGAATCTCATTTGTTTTCTAGATTTTGGGATTTTAGCGTCCAGATTAAATACTCTCTTTCGTTATTGCCATCCAAATTTTAAATACAGACAAGAAATACAACTTACAGTAAGTGGTCGTTTTTTAACTCCTAGACCAGCGGTTCTTAATCTTTTCTTTACCACGGACCCCCTTTAAATAGCTTTTGTTGCCGCGGACCACCAAGACTTAACTCAAGATTTAAAACCCTAAAGTGCATCAAATATTTATTTAAAGTTGCTAATCAAGGGTCTGTCGGCGTCTGTGGCCTAATGGATATGAACGCAGTTTCATAATCCAGATATACCAGGTTCGAAACCTGCTGCAGGCGGTTTGGAAGCAAATCGCTTTGTGTGGATTTTTAACAATGGTATAAGCGCCGTACCGTTCAGAAAGCAATGGCAAACTACTGAATGAAAAAATTGCCTAGAAAAATCACAAACAGCCAATAAAAGCTGGGGTTGATTGCCACGTCCTGTAAAGGATAAGCAACTAACTTTTTTTTTTTTTTTTTAATCAAGGGTCTTCAAATTTGGAGAGAAGGGAGAAATAAGTAAATGAACACACTCCTATATTATAATATTTTTATTGGAATGATTCCATACAAATTTAAAATAATAATAATAATACCTGAACATCGAACCAAGGCCTAATATTACTTGTTAATTTTAATTAATTAATTAATGAGAAGGCTGGTGCTGCATTTCACTTACAAGCCTTGTTATATCAGGCTTAATAGCTGAAACTTGTATTCTGAGTTCTGACTATACGTTTTTCAAACGGTTTCTATACTTATTTTTAAGATAAACGAGAGCAGAGAATGATTTTTCACACAAGTATGTCCTTTCAATCCTTTCATATATCCTCTTCGATAGTTCCGGGAAATCTGCTTGTAAGTGAGCCCAGAAATTTGGAAGGGACTGTTCCTTGAACTGCAATTTCAGAGCATCATCTATGAGCTTCCTTCCTCTGCTGCTGTGAGCCCATCTAGTTCATACACATTAACTGAAAATGGATCCATAATCCAGTTTTTCTTGCATCAGGAGCAGGATAATATTCACGGAAATTATGCTGCAAATCTTTCAAATGTCGTGCGACAAGTGATGTGTCCTCCTCAGACAACTCTCCATCGGTGGAATCAAGAAAATTTGTGAGGTTTGTAATGTCTCATAGTTTCGGTTCGATAGGCAATGATGCCACAATTCCAACTTTTTCATCATTGCTTCGATCTTGTCTTCAACTTGAAAAACTGTACCTTTTTCTCTTTGAAGATTTAAGTTGAGCATATTTACATGGGTGAAGATATCTGACAGATATGCTAATTTTACTAACCAGGAAAAAATCTATCAAACGATCGCTGAGGTGAAATTGCTGCTCCATGAGAAATAATCTTATCTCGTCTCTCAATTCCCAAAAACGAGACAAAACTTTACTTCGTGATAGCCCACGAACTTCACAGTGTAGCAAAAGTTGATGGTGTTCACTGTCCATATCTTTGCAAATCTGCTCAAAAAGTCTTGAATTCAGTGATTTGCTTTTTATAAAATTTACAATTTTGACTGATTCATTTAAGGTCTGTTTTAGTTTTTCTGGTATCTTCTTAGCAACTTCTTCCCTATGTATGCAGCAATGGTACCAAGTCACCGACGGTATGATTTCCTTAATCCGTGCTACAAGTCCAGTAAGCTTTCCAGACATTGCTCGTGCTGTGCTAATTCCAACGTATTTCAACTAATCCATGTCATGAGATGTTATAAACTCGTTTAAGCTGTTGAATACTTCTTCAGCTGTAGTGTGTACCAACGAGGAGATGAACAGTCTTCGAAAATATTTCTCTCGTGCTCATATCTAACGTAGCACAATAATGTCGCTTTGTTTGTTATGTCTGTGCTTTCATCCAGTTGCAGAGCAAAATAGTGGGACATGCAAATTCTTTCTAATAACTGTTCCTTGATATTGGCTGACAAACCATCGATTCGCTTCTTAACTGTGCCATTTGACAAAGGTACTGTATTAAGGAAAGGTCCTTGGCAGCTTTCTCGTTGATCAATGCAGAAACCATGATTTTTGCAGCAGGTAATATAAGTTCTTTAGCTATTGTATGGGGTTTTCCGGTTTTTGCTATTAGTTGAGAAACTTCAAATGAGGCCCTCACTGCATTTTCATTGTTACAACCAGGTGCAGTCTTTTTTACCATTTTCTTACTCTCCCGAAGTTCCTGCTCCTTACTTTTGAAAAAATCGATGCTCTTTGTGGTACGTTCTTTATGTTTAGTATCGAGATGTCTTCGCAATTTTGACGGTTTCATGTCTCATTGGACAATATATCGTAACATAGAACACACACTGTGGTAGTTGCTTGTATTCTGGGCCTGTACACGTGAAGCCAATCGACAGATATTCCTTGCTATATCGGCGGCACTTTTTAAGATGACTAGAAGAAGCTTCATTTTGCTTTGAACCGGATGCACCCTGATCAACATCATCAGTACTTTTACGTTTCAGATTCAACCAGCGATCCTTCCTGAGGCTCAGCCAAAATGTATTGTTACGAAATTCACCGCGATAACATCGAAAGGTCACTTTACCCGACACTAACCAAACGCTTTTATTGGCAGAAATCGAAGAACACGATCATTTTGACTGACTCCGACTCTCTCTCTCTCTCTTCTAGCGATCATTGTCTTCCTTTTATACATGAATTTCTTCGAGAACATTCTCGACACAACTAGAGAATTCTGGGAAGCAACAGACGTTCCGAGAATGTGGTGGCACAACGTGGACAACACTAGAGTTCGGTGCAGCTACGAAAGCGGCTTCTGGCTGTATGCGCGGTAGCAAGAAATGTCACGTGCTTTCTCTCAGCCACTAGCGTCATTCACTTGCATATTCTCACCGCGTGCAGAAGTATCAAGTGCTGAGTACATTTTTTTTTCTATCAAACAGTTATTTTCATAACCGATTTTAATTTTGTTTGTTTTTAATGGAGGCGGTTGGTTAGACAAGTCAAGTTTTACACACACAAGCGAGAAAAATTAAGATTTCGTTCTTCGTTTCCTTTTCTTTCTTTCTGTCTTCCTTTCTTTCATTCATTCATTCTTTCTTCCTATTTTAACTGTAAAAGTTCATGACATTTCTTCAAGCCTTCGCGGACCCCCTGTGAGGACATCGCAGCCCCCATGGGGTCCGCGGATCACAGGTTAAGAACCGCTGTCCTAGACATTAGTCATTGTGAAGTTGTTCATGTCGCCTGTTTTACCGTATGCTCTAGTCTGCACTGGAAAGCGTCGTGACCTCATTTTGTTTTCTATATACATCTTCTGCGGCTGGCTGTCGGCGTCCTATTATGTTCTCAGTGTCGAAGGCCAAGCTGCCTTTTTCGACATATGATATTCTTTATTGAATGTGACTTTGTTAGTAGTAATTATGTACTTTATCTTACTAAATAATCGCTGGTATTACTGTGATGGAGCCATAAAAACACCCCAGAGGCCCCCTCAAGTTCATGTCATATTTATGTGTTTAACGCCCATATATTTTCGATGTGCGCGCTCCAACGAATACGCCAGCCCACGTGACTGCGCGAGGGCCACAATAAAGCCTCAGCCCACGTGACTGCGCGAGCCCTCATGCCGGAGGTAAGGCGATTTGGTGAAAAGGCAAGCACCACTTGGCAAGAGTTTGTGAAAGATGTAAAAGCCGCATGGAAGGTAGCGCCCCTAACTGTAGAGGATAAGTTGGATATTGTCTGGAATAATGTTACACCAGTGGTCTCTATGGAATTACGGATACGTGGCGGTGCCAAGGCCAGCCCTGAGAAGTTACTCGAAATAGTGGAAGAAGCCTACAGTGAGCGACAACTAGTCAATGAGATGACTAGAGATTTCTATACCATGAGTCAGGGGCCTAGCTTATCAGTAACGGAATTCTCTCACCTGTTGCATCAATTATTTCTGAGGTTGAATGCAACGCGGGTGAAGAAAGGCTTGGCTCCTGCAGACCCATCCATGCTTAGGGATCATTTTGTTGCCCAGCTGAGAGATGATCTGAGTAAGTCATTTGTGAAGAAATATGTCCTAGAAAATCCGGGTGTCTCATTTAGGGAAGTTAGGGACTATGCTGTTTTCTGGGAAGGCAAAAAGCCAGATACACTAGTGCAGATAGCCAGTGCAGAAGCTCACAATAAAGAGGAGGCACTCAATCAGAAGTAGCTAGTCTAAAGTCTCAGCTAGCACAGAAAGAAAACACCTCGCCAACCGCGGAAACAGCCAAAGCACGACGAGGGAATGTGTGAGCAGGAACCTCAACTAGACCTTCTTGTAAGTGAGAGTCAGGCTGTTGACAAGGAAGACTGTGATCTGACAGTAACTACAAACGCAGTTGCACCGACAAAGCGACAAGGGGTTTGCATGTGGTATAGTGTCGACAGGGGATGGGGATATATTACGCCAGATGATGGAGGTATTGATGTATTCGTACATCAGACCAAGATCTTCAGAGCGGGATTCCGGAGTCTGGCAAGGAACGAGCAAGTAGAGTTTGATAGCAAACCATCTGTCCAGGGCATGGAAGCAGTCTATGTATGCGGCATTGGCGGCCAGGAATGTAAGGGTAGTAGGAGGCGACCCATGGCACAGAGAAAGCCTACAAAGTTGAGGTGCTACAATTGTGAAGAGTTTTCAGACCACATGGCAGCCAAATGCCCTCAAGGCCCGCTTCTGAAACGATGCTTTAAGTGCAAGTCCACAGAACATTTGATATCCGCCTGTCCCTCAAGGAGCTCTTTCCCTAAACGTACTGCCACAACTAGATTGCCCTTATGGTGCAAGCCAAGAGATGGCCGTGTCACCCTAAGGGCGCCGAGTAAATTGGTCGACGTTTAGGGGAGGAAATTCGTCCTAAGCAGATAGGAGGGAATACACATCGATGTTCAGAAGAGGAAACAAATCTTAAGCAGATTGTGAGGAATGTTAGCCAACATCCACAGAAAACGAGTGTAAAACGCGTTGGAAGCAATCCCCCGCCAAGGTCGACAACTGCATGCACTGAACCGCAGAACTCACACGCAAGCAGCGACACTGCACGAGGGTACGACTCTTCCAAACCACAGCAACTGCCAGCCCGACAACGTACGACGAGGAACATGAGAACCAAGAGGGTCACCAGCAGGGCTGGTACCTCCTACAGAATCTGAGCCCCAAGCCTCTCCGCTCAGATAGAATCATGCGCAGGGCCAACGGTGGAGAGTAGGTTGTGGGGACCACAACATCTTCAGGAGGGAGATATGGGATGGGGCCATAGAAACACCCCAGAGGCCCCCTCAAGTTCATGTCATATTTATGTGTTTAACGCCCATATATTTTCGATGTGCGCGCTCCAACGAGTACGCCAGCCCACGTGACTGCGCGAGGGCCACAATAAAGCCTCAGCCCACGTGACTGCGCGAGCCCTCATCGCTGGCGTGAGAAAAGTCTGACGTAGGAGAAGCGGTCAGTTTGGTGAGATTCGCAGTAAAGGCAAGATGCGAGACTCCCAGAGTTAGCAGAAGTTTGCACAGGATTAGCAATTGAGCACTGGCTGAGTGTTTTGTTTGGTTTGTTGCTTACTTGTTTAACGTTTGTTCATTAGTTTGCTTTGTGGGTTTGGGTCACTGACATGGTTGTATGAATAAATACAGCCCCTGCCTTATAATCAAGAGTTTTATAGTTGTTCGGGTCGGTGCGAGTGTGCAAGAAAGTGATCACATATCACAACAGCATCATCATCTCTCGCCCACCCTATCACATAACTAGTTATGATTGTTTCATATATCCTTCTCAATGAACTGTATTCAAATTATTGTTGTATATGATGAACTGTACTTAACCAAGGTTCGTATATGTAACCTGCTTATGAGCACGTAACCCTAAACCCACCCACCCCAAATAAAATAATAATAATAAATGACGGGAGTTAATTACGATGCGCTCTGTTTGCTACATGTCCTGATGATGGTAGTATATATCCTATGATCATGTCATCTCTTTACACTCCGTTTCACCTCTACTGGATCTTTGTAGTCTAACTTAGACACATTTTCATGATCGGAATGCATGCGCGTTATTTCAATGGGTGTACAATTTAGTTTTCACAGTACAATGCGCGCCATTTTCGAATTTTACCAGAAAGCTGGAAGGATTTATCATTGTTCGTTACAGGACGTTTCACTTAGACAAGTAGAATATAGAAGGGTGGGCATATCTTTCAATGTAATAACGCTTTCATGTCATTGTTTCTGGTCTGATTTAATACTATTAAAATGAAAGCTTTGTGAACTATATTAGTAAGTAGTCAGCCCGTGTTCATTTTTAATTGTTTTGGTATCTTTCACTCTCATTGAAGTCACTACCTGTAATAGCATGAGATCTAGGTTGGCGACTCTGAAAGAGCTCTGTCGCAGCGAGTCTATACTTTCGCTGTTGACAATTTATATTTCTATCTCGATAGGGAATTTTTCAATTGGAAGCTATTGTCCAACATTTGCGACATGGCTAAGCTCCGTAGGGCTCGAGAATGAAACAATAAAAATTGAAGACAAAAAATGCTAAAGTACTTTAATCAGTTGGGAATTCATGATAACAAGCAATCATTTAGACAGAATTGGTAGAATTTGTAAAACACGTTGCTCAAAGAAAAGACACTAAAGTTATTCAACAGTAAAAAGAAAAAAAATAGCTCTCAAAAGAACTTATAAAGCAATAAAAAAAAGAAGTTTAATTTCTTAACGAAAGCTGCAGACCGAACACAAAGTACAAGAGATGACAACTGGATAGTATGTGATCTTGTCTATTAGAGTTAAGTCACAGGGCTGCTATCTGAGAATATGCTAGCGATAGGAGGCGTGATATGATGAAACTATTTTCACATTGGTCGTAAACACAAATTACAGGAATTCAAGAGATGCATTTTAGCCGCATTTGTTTTTGACACAAAAACGTTTATGTATCTTAACGTCTGCTTATTAGTCATTAGTCAAGAAATATTCTTACACTAACACGATTTCGACTACTAGAAGTCTCCTTCAAACATGTTTTGTAACACACCGATTGGAATTACAAATTCCTTAGTCTCATTTGTATGTATAGTTTGCGCGTGCATTGCACGAGCATGTTCTTATATACATGTTAGTGTTAGTGTAAGTATATATATATATATATATATATATATATATATATATATATATATATATATATATATATATATATATATTCCTAAAGGGACTACATTATGCGAATAAGGGTTAAGTGATTAGATTATTATGACTTCATCTTTTCTATAATTTGAAAAAAAGTAAGGAATATTTATGGTACAGAGCCTGTTGAAGAAGGAGGAAACTCCCAGTATCTTAGTGTTTGCAGTGGCACAAGCAGGTATCAAAAGATGGCCATGCTGTATTCTAGTGATATTTCTGTGTACTGAGATTAAAATTGACGTTTTCACTTACAGTCTCAGGGGTGACAATATTCCAGCAGAAACCGAAAGTTACACGACCTGACAGCGCTGTAATAATTGTGACAAAACTAAAATTGTGTGCCACTTAATGTTATTAAGCGCGTTATGTTTCTTATATACTTGCTGTGTATACAACTTAGTTCCCTACAACACAATCGAAATATAATATCTACGAATGTCAAGAAATACATAGACATTCAACACGAATTAGAGCAAAGTCACATAGTACCTTGATAGCACAAAAAATACTGTTTTACCCACTGCAATAAATAGATACAAATTCTTGTCCAAATAATTATACAGTTTACAGTAAGTCTCAGGACTGCTTCACAATAACATTCTCGCAGAATACAACACTGAACAGCTGTAATGCCATGTGGATGCTATTTACAAGTATGCAACATTTTTTGACAATCTGAGATACTCCGGTATGATGATGATTAGCGCTGGACTATACGTCCGAAGTGTACAGTCCAAAAGCAGCTATAGTCCGTTCGGAAATTCGTGCCCACAGAAAGCGTCAATTTTCTCCAAAACTGTTTGTTGTATGGACATGAATTTTTGCATGCAGTGTTAGATTTTTCCATGCAGTTATTAAAATATTTTTTGCCCTTACAAAACTCATGTCATGTTCGAATTTTCTTCTTTACGTTATATAAAAAACTCTTACTGTTGTCTGGGTTAATTTTTAGTAGTTTTACGGGAAAGTTACAAGATCCGTTCAAAAATATTTTTTTTTTGTTTGAATTAGTTACTCGCGACTGTGTACAATAGGTGCGCACTCGTGCGGACATGTAGTCACTACACTAATTCAAACAAAAACAAATATTTTTGAACGGATCTTGTAACTTTCCTGTAAAACTACTAAAAATTAACACAGACAACAGTAAGAGTTTTTATACAACGTAAAGAAGAAAATTCGAACATGACATGAGTTTTGTAAGGGCAAAAAATATATTAATAACTGCATGGAAAATCTAAGACGGCATGCAATAATTCATGTCCATACAACAAACAGTTTTGGAGAAAATTGACGCTTTCTGTGGGCACGAATTTCCGAACGGATTATAGTTATAACTTGACAGAATTACCTTCACATAACCATTTGACTTAATTTCGCTTGTTGTTCTTCCGCCACTTTTTCAAGAGCATTAGCCAGATTCATATTTTTTGCGATATGTGAAAGCTTGTGATCTTTTTTCCACTTCATTCTCCTGTTCTGAAACCAAATTTTGATCTGTCTCTCAGTGAGATTGAGGGCGTGAGCAATTTCAATTCTTCGTCTCCTAGTCAAGTATTTGTTGTAATGAAACTCCTTTTCTAGCTCCAGCGTCTGGTGACGTGTGTAGGATGTTCGTGATCGTTTCGTTTCCGAGTCACTGCCATCTGAAATGTAAAAAAAAAAGTGAACATTAGCAGAGACGCATCTATGTATTCCTATAATATTTTTTTTTAATATGCATTTTGTGTTTGTGGTCTACAATAAACTGGAAAAATGTCTAGCTAGTCGCAACTAGCAGCGTGTGTATTGTAAGAAGTGCTGGGGAAAATGCATGTGAACTAGTGTGGTTGTTAAATCATATTAAAGGTGGAGAAACTTTTGCTGCGGTAATGCGGCACAGTCATAAAATAACAGGAAGGGAGGTCATGAATTATCCCCTTCTGATATTGTGTTGGGTTTCACACTAGCTGTCCATGATGCGCTGCCTTTGGTGTAAACATGTACAGTAGAACTCCATTTATCCGAACCCCAATTATCCGAACATCCAATTATCCGAACACTTTTTCGAGAAAAAAAAAATCAGGCGCCACCAGTCATGTTAGACTTTATTTTTGAATCTTTTGATGCTGCAAGCTTCAAATGTGTGCGAACAATTTGTAGAGGATGGAATGGGCTAATCGTCAGTCGCTTACGTACAGGAAGTCAGTCAGATCATAAAGTCAGTTAATATCTGGTTTACCAATCTAGTGTACGTATGCGTTCTAGGCAGAACACTGGCTAAACAGACAGTTCAACTTAAAATAATTGTGTCTGCTACTACAGCAGAATAATTTTGGTGTGCAAGTATTTCTCTGTGCGATATGGAATCTTCCAGAAGGCCTAAAGCATATAAAAGGAACCGCAATGTTTTGTCAATTGAAACGAAAACAGAAATTATCAAGAGACTAGGAAAAGGTGAAACTGTGTCTTCACTTGCGAGGATATCCAATGTTGGGAAAGCTACCGTCTCTGACATCAAAAGTAACAAGGATAAAATTATGAGTTTTGCACCGAAATTGGATAGTGAAAATGGGTGGAAGAAACGTAAACCATGAGACATGCGAAAGATTTGAAATTGGAAGAGGCTTTGTATATATGGTTTGTGCAAAGAAGAAGCAAAGGGGAAACTATCTCTGGTTCTCTATTGTGTGAAAAGGCACTTCAGTTCAACAATCAACTTGACTGTCCTCCTGACTTTAAGGCTAGCCAGGGATGGTTAAGAAACTTTAAATCTCGTCATGGCATACGAGAATTGGAGATGCAACTGCCGCTGAAAATTTTAAAGAAACATTCTTGGCTTTTTTGGAAGAAGAAGATTATTCACTCGATGTGTATAATGCTGGAAATCATTGCCTCAAAAATCACTTGCATCTCAGCGCGAAGCAGCTTCCCCTGTGTTTAAAAAGTGCAAAGAGAGAGTAACAATTTTGGTAGCCGCGAATGCCAGTGGAAGTCATCGTTTACCGGTGCTAATGATCGGTAAAGCGAAAAAACCACGTTGTTTAAAGAATGTGACATGTCTCCCATTGTGCTACAAAGCACAGAAGAGTGCTTGGATGAATAGTGAAATATTTCTTGATTGGTATACAAATCAGTTCATCCCAAATGTGAAGAGGTTGAGAGAACAAGAAAAGAAAACTGGAAAAGTAATTCTTCTACTGGACAATGCACCATCTCATCCAGAGACGGATACATTGAATGCAGTTGATGCAAATTTTAAAGTAATTTTTCTGCCTCCCAATGTAACAGCACTGATTCAACCAATGGATCAGGGTGTTATAGCAAAGCTTAAAACGATGTACAAGAAGGAAGTCATGCGTCGTTTATTGTTGGCTGAAGATGAAGAAAGTGTGGTGGCGTTTTCCAAAAAGCTTAATCTCAAAGACTGCTGATATATGTTAGCTGATGCTTGGACCACCCTGTCACAAGATAATCTCAACAAGGCTTGGAATAGATTGCTTGGGAAAAAAGGAGGAAATGAAACTACTGTAGTGGACACAAATGATGATTGTATAAATGAAGTTGTGGAACTGTTTCAAGCAATGCCCGGATTTTCGATATAAAAATTTTCGGCCTGTGACAAAGATGATGCACACATGTGGCTAGAAGATGATAAAGATTCTGGTTTTCAGTTTTTGAATGACGAAGAAATTTTGTCTTTTGTGCAAGAAGAAAACCAAATACATGTAGTGACCGATGATGAAGACTCCTCAGAAGTACATGATGTACTTGTAGATTATGAAGAAAACCCAAAACGTCGACCAAGTCCTGAAGAGGCCTTTATAGCACTAGAAACAGCGATGGCTTGGTACGAGCAAGAAGATGACAGCTGTCCTATACAGCTTCTGCAGTTGAAGAGAATGCGGGACTTAGCAGCCAAAAGGAGACTATCCAGTTTGGTGCAAAAGAGGATTCCTCATTAATTTAAATAGTGGGTTACATCTGTGCAAGTACGTGTATACGTAAGTTGCGCCTGGTTTTGAATCGTTTGTAATGTTATTTTGAAAACATTTCTCTTTCTTAAAAAAAAATAATTAATACAAGTAGTACATGCACTGCAAAATGTAATGAAAGATTTTGGTGATACAGTGATCTAATACAGTGTGGGTATTATTATTACAGTACAAGTAAATATGTTTTATAGTGTAATTTCCTTGTGATGGTTAATTATTTTTAGAAATATGTGTACATGTACTCGATACATTATGTAATCCAATTATCCGAACATTTGATTATCCGAACGATGCTCGGTCCCATGGGGTTCGGATAAATGGAGTTCTACTGTATAAAGAAATACCGTTGAAACCCACTTCAAACTTCAAACCCACTTCAAAGAGAAACTGATCTTACAACTGGTCATAGTTTATACCGTGGTAAATAAACGTGGACCATATCAGCTGACTTCACCAAATGTTGCTAAAAGGGCACTTCGTTATCTCATGAGGAGACTAATGTCCTCACGCCCTGGTCTGAGGAGATTTGGAGGCCCGGATGTCCGGTCAGTAAGGTCATTATCACTTGGTTGTCCGATGCGATCTGTTTGAGCCGTCAATTAATCTCTGATTTACTATTTCTGATGGTAATTAGTGTAAGCAGAAAAGAAGAGCGGTGAACAGAGTGTCAAGGTGTCATTAAGTTATGAATGCGTTTGTGCGGAGACATGTTGCTATTTCCTA
Source organism: Oreohelix idahoensis (assembly GCA_024509875.1). NCBI lineage: Eukaryota > Metazoa > Mollusca > Gastropoda > Stylommatophora > Oreohelicidae > Oreohelix > Oreohelix idahoensis. The sequence continues at coordinate 113,408 of JAMPIV010014731.1, forward strand.
TTTGTACCGTAGTGTTGTATGTTGACTGTCAGGTAACTGGCTGATATAAAACGTTGTTTACACATCTGCCATTGTTCTAGTGGCCTTCTTAAAATTAAAATCAGTGGAAACAGGTTTCGAACTTGAGAGTGCCTTCTGATTATTTACGCAAATGCGCGTTTATGAAAGTCTATAACTTCTTGGTTATAGTTTTTCTTGTTGCTCATGTTTTGGAACCATGTAATATGTGACCGTTTGAATTGAAGAATCGTATTTATATGTTCCACTTGATTTCTTTTGATTGCATTAGATTTCCCATTGTAATGAAAAATCCCCTTGCCTTTAAAGTTCCCAGTGTAATACTGGATATATTCAAACATTAAAACACGTAAATTCACATTCTGAAAACGGTGCCATGCTGCTCCTCGAAAGAAGAAAAAATGTAACACAAAGATAAAAAAGTGATGTACAAAGAAAGAAAAAATAGAATTATTTCCATAACAACTCTTTCATCCTCTCTCTTTTTAGGTCTCATCTTAATACAAGGCAGAAAAACATGTTACCTCTTGTCTTTCTAACACAGTCCTGAGTCTAATGTGCATATTATACGTACACGCCAGAGAGACCATTAAAAAGCAATATAGCGGCAAAAATATCTGGTACCGTCGGTAGGGGGTTAACGAGAGATGAAACTAGAACCACAGCCTCTTACCGCGACCAGACTCACGAGGTGCCGTCTGCAGAACAGACGGTTTCAAAATTCGCAGCAACGGCGTATTTCCTTTATGGTGAGCACTATTTCCTGTTGTATCCGTTCTTTTCAGATGACACAGATGATAGTTCTACAAAAGCTTTACAAATGATATACCGGCTGAGCATTTGACAACACAAACAGACCATCTAACGCAGCAACCAAATATATTACCGGTGTCTCTCTATACGGTAAATGCAAATAGTAGAGGTCTACACCTGTGAATCAGCAAGAGGGAATACTTGTTCAGTCCGGACGGTTAGTTTGAAACTTCCACCTTATACTCGTCTAGCCGTCCCCAGTGGCTTTTCTCTTCTGTGTAACACGTTAATGAATTTTAACGCTGGCGTTTATGTAAAGGCCCCTTAAAATGCCTGCGTCGATTAGAGTTGGAATTTGGGATGGAAAAAATGATATATTGCATTACAAGCACCGGGCTGTAATCATTACTTGTAACGTCTGAGTGAAACAAAACCAAGCTCTTCAGGAGGCAGCAACGTTCAAGAGGGATAGGAACGAGAGAAGCGGGAGGAAAGACAGACGAGTGCAATCTTCATATACGATATAAGTCTTTAAGAACGTGAGAAACAGGTATGTCTTGGAACATTATATCAAATCTAAGCCACAAACATGGGGGAAAAAACGAATGGAAATAATATCCTCTCTAAATAAATTTGTTCTCAAAAGCGAACCACAATTTGTGGACGTTTCTTTATTCAAATGGAATGATTCTCTGGCATAATCAGCCAAACTTCTTCACACAGAAGCACGAATGCGCTCTCTTTCAATGTGGGATACTTTCTTAAATGTAGAGATATTTAATTTTCCAAAATGCTTAGCTGCACTTTTACTAATGAAGAATTAAGTACCAATAGTTAGCACAGTTTAACTTTTAGATAGGTAAGTAGGTAGGTAATTTGGTAGATAGATAGATAGATAGATAGATAGATAGATAGATAGATAGATAGATAGATAGATAGATAGATAGATAGATAGATGGATGGATGGATGGATGGATGGATAGGTGGGTGGGTGGGTGGATGGATGGATGGATGGATGGATGGATGGATGGATGGATAGATAGATAGATAGATAGATAGATAGATAGATAGATAGATAGATAGATAGATAGATAGATAGATAGATAGATAGATAGATAGATAGATAGATAGATAGATAGATAGATAGATAGATAGATAGATAGATAGATAGATAGATAGATAGATAGATAGGAAATATCGAAAGTGTGATCATTTTCATAATTACAGTAGCAGCAAGAAAACAACAAATAATGAAAAAAGTAAAGTTCGTATGTGTGTATGTATAGGTAACTCTATCAACAACAAAAATGTACAAGCTAGCTTTGTTCGACGAACAATACGATGTTTCTTGTTTGCCTTGTGTACAAGACCCGCAATCTTACTTGGACAAGATAACTTCTCTTTCTCTACTCCAAGAGGCGTCGAGTTGACTGAGAAATGCGTAAGCACTTCAGATGTGCGCCGGTGGCCACATAGTTTTTACGCCAAACAAACGAAGAAAGACAAAACAAAAGAGAGAGGTATAATATAAGCTAGACAAAGAAACGATAACTATTCATACCTTTTGCCTTTATTAAAAATTGCGCATATAGATACGGAAACTGGCATAAATAACAGCAAGCTCAGATAGCAGCTACTTCCACCACGAAAATGATCTCCGTACTAGATGGTGAAGGCGATTTTGTTTCTATCTAATACATAGAGTAATATTTGTGGTAGCCATTTTATTTCAGAATATCAAATAATGACACAAAATAACATACTAGTAGAACCTGGACCAGTACAGCAATGTGCGGATTTTCCGCTTTCCGTCTAAATGAATATATAAACATCAAACAAACGTACCCACCTTGGGCACGACCCATACAATTTACAGCCTGTCTTCTAGTGACTCTAATTTTTATCCATGATATATTCGCTCTGCGGTGTGGATAGTAGCTTGTGTAGCAGACGGATACGGGCTGCTGTATCAACTGATGGATAGTGCTAACAATTTATCTGCTGTACCCCACTGTTATTTCCACGAGCAGAGAGATAGAAGATGAGACATCATCTCGCTGCACCCCGCAGGTTGTGAGTGATTTACTCACTCATGCTGCCTTTCTACTTGAAAAATGGATGTAGCGAGCATGTGTGACCTTCCCATTCTGAGTTCAGTGTGCCAGCACAAGGACGAGAGGTTTGTATGCCAGGACACGCTGCCAACACAACACAAACAATTTCTTGTAAAACTGATGGACAAACATATATATTCTATACGGTTTTTGCTCCGTATAGCTACTGTGGGTCTCTAAAGAGACAAAGATAGAATATGCCTACTGTTTCCTCAGTGTCGTGCTTAGACAGGTTTTAAGTTATGTAAGGTTCCGCTTGAGTATAGGAGATGGTGATAATACGTGAGAAGTAAGGTAAAAGAAATAGATTTTCACGAGTGAATAGTTAAGGAGAAGATCTGTCTCTGGACTGAATAGTTTCTCTAGTCCAGCCTATCTATACGACTATATTTTAGTATCAGACAATCTTGCATGCCCTTATATTGAGAAATATAAGTTTACTATACACGCACACACACACAGCTATGTGAAACAAGACACACAAACGTGAAAAACTATGGTTAAATGGGTATGGGTTTGACCAACACACACAAAGTTAGTTCTTTTGTTGTTTATTATCACTAAACTTTACAACATCGAATATCTAAAAGAGAAAGATCAAATACATCAGAATTACATGCATAGAAAATATAACAGAATATCTATGCCCTCCCCTCGTTGAGAAGATAAGAACCCAACCAAGTTAATAACCCCAAAGGTCAAAAAGGTAGCAATAGGTTACAGTATAGACAGTAAAAAAACTAAATTCCTAATACATGCTAATCCGTAAAGTAAACAATTGTTAAAGCCAAATAGCTAGTTTGGTACAAGTTACCGTAACAAGAAAATATTCAATCTCTCTCTCTCTCTGACATACGTGGCCACGCTCTCTCTCTCTTCTTATCTTTTTTTTTTTTTTTTTTTTTTTTTTTTTTTTTTTTTTTTTTTTTTTCCTTAACCAGCAGCACTTGGGCTTTCAGCCCTTCGGCCAAATGACATGTCATTGCGAGGCTGGGGAACCTGAGGACTTTCCTTCCAACCCGGTCAGGAGCTTCGCTCCTTCCCATCCACAGAGGGTTTATCACAGGAGCCGTTCAGGCTATTCAGTCAAATTTCCGGCCGTAAACATTTCTTCAAACGCCGACGCCCGGGTTTGAACCATGAACACCTGGTCGCCAGTACAACACCGAAGCCATTACACCAGCGCGGCTCCCCTCTTCTTATCTAATCTTGGTGATATTTCCTAGATGGTACAGTTATCCTGAATATATTATTCGATATTGATAGTGTCAGGGTACAGTGCCGAATTTGGCCCCAGTCCAGCCTTGACAATAACTTTATGAGGTGGACGCCACGTTTGATGAAGTAATACTTGATCGATAATGTCACCTCGAATAGTTAATGGTAGAAAAATCGAGATCTAGTGTTCACAGCAAGGAATGGAAAAACAAATACTTCTGGTATTTGGACAGCGCTAGTTGCTAAAAAATTTGTTACTGATGATGGTATGTGATTGATTGGTAAATCCTATCGGCTGGCTCTGGTGAGTGCCGATTCTGAAATAGCGTGACTCTTCAAGATAAATATCCTCTTGGAAAACGACTATCAGAAGTCGGGAGAGCTGTTATTGTTATTTCACCACAATGGGCTGATAAAATGCAAGAAAATATATCTGGGTATTTTGTAAGTCCAGTTAAAATTTACTATTACAATGTTCGTTCGTCTCTGTGGCCCGTCCTGTTCACAACTGAAACTTGGAGACGCGTCAGCCAACAGAAGACAACTTTAATCCAATCAGTAAAAATGGAGACAAGGCCCAAGATATAGCCACATAAAAAAACCGCTGGTCGCCGTTGATCAGGTTGCCTAAGAATATAGGAACGTTATGAAAAAATTACTGCTAATAATATATATATATATATATATATATATATATATATATATCCCAACGAGCTGATCACCCGTTTGCCAGTCACTTTGATTACGGAAACAACAACAAACGGATTGATTTGTCGTTGCCCTAAAGACGCCATTAGGCGTGATGGGAACAACGGCAAAGAAAATGTATTCGCTGTTGCCCTTAAGACGCCACTAGGCGTAATGGCCACTGACTGCTTTGCCGGTCGTTGGCTAAGGATGGCAGAAGAAGAAGATATATATATATATATATATATATATATATATATATATATATATATATATATATATATATATATATATATATATACACAGAAGGGGACGCGACAATCTCTCATCCTCTCTGCCAGTCCTGATTAAAGTTAAAAGGCGCACGTTATGTCTAGCCTATCCTATCGCGCGTCGCTTAGCGGGTGCAAGTTTGGTTGGGGCATACAGCCTTTTCCTCCTCCTGCTCCGGTCAACGATCAGCGCATTGTCAATTATGATTAAATTATCCCTAAGCGCACTCAACAAATATCGCCTGTCATTAATAACTATTAGATTTTCGGCGTCGGTTTGTTTAGTCGCATGAGATAGTCAAACACAGTCACTTACTAAATTACACACAATGAAATAAAAGTGAATTGTATTCCGTCAATTATCAGTCGCCTAGTGTATTTATTAGTCAACTAAACCGTCTCTTTCTGTGTGATAGCGGGTGATTAAATTTACATTCCAACTGAAACATCTGGAAAAAAAATAGTTACGCGTTATTTAATTCGCTAAACGTAACACCTAGAAAATCAAAGTGAATTTAAGATGCTAAAACTTTTAACACTTTAATACGCTTAAGCACAAGTTTATATATTACCAGAAATCCAGAAGAAACACCATGCTCTATTAACACGTCTATTCCCAATGGTTCAAGATAACGTGTTTAGACTCTCCGAAAAAATTCTGAGCGACTCTGATAATGATTTTAGAAAGACGCAGTTTATATACGATCAGGTTGGTTTGATCTCTAGAAGATGTGACTTCTCACACTCCGTTCCCCAGCAGAAAAATCTGAAACTACGTTTCCCAGATCAAGGGTTTAACGGTTGCTTCTGCCGGCCGTTGCTAATCGACAACAAAGCTTAACTCGTGTAGCGGGCTCCCGTCCGAGAGTTTCCCTGTTTTTCGAGATCAAAGGATTAGCTCCCCTTATAGAGAATCTTCAAAGGCCGTTACATTTCCACGTATTTTCCACGTGCGATCTGCTCGTCATCGTAATACTGACAGCTCAGCTCGCGTGAGAAACTTGCGTAAACGAACGTGGTTCGCCCCTGCTATGAATGACAGGTTGCGAAAGTTGGTAAACAAGCTCGTTTGATATGGTCAAGTAAAAAGAGGCGTGGATTATAAGGTGAGTCGGACAGGCAGAGGAATGCGTGACTTTGTTAGCGAATCTTAAAACTACGCTGAGGTCACGTAAGGCTGTCGGATACAGGAGGCTTCATTTCCGTTATACGTCACACTCAGGCATATAGTAAAAGGCGCCTAATATAAGGTTGTGTATGTACCTGTCAAACTGATCGCTCAAACAAATTGCTACACAAATACTGCTACAAGAGCACATGTATGTTTTAATGCAAGAGGCCAGCTGCTATTGTAGCTACATGGTGGGCTAAAAGGAACACGATACTAATGATTTTGTTTCTGTAATTTTAGTTAATGTATGTAACTGTCACTTGTTAATGATAACTTTTGTATTATGACAATTTTTTTAAAGGTGACAGCACAAGAACAATGTGTACTCTGAGAGTGTGTGTTTTTCAAAGAAACCCTGTCAGCACAACAAGAGCAGGATGTCTGTGAGCCAGGACCAGCAGCTAGCACAACAGAACAAGTTGTATTGTGAGTGTATGTGACCAGGAAACGTTGTCAGCATAATAAGAACAAGGTCTCTTTGTGTCGGACATACTGCCATGCTGGGAACAACACGAACTGTTGTGTGTGTGTATACAGAGAAGAACAAGATGTCCTATGTGTGAGTGTGTAAGTGCCAAGAAACGAGCAAGAAGAGCTGTAAATCAGGACACGAACATGAGCTATTATGTGAGTCAGGACAAGAACAGGAGCTGCTATATGAGTCAGGACAAGAACATGAGCTACTATGTGAGTCAGGACAAGAACATGAGCTGCTATGTGAGTCAGGACAAGAACATGAGCTGCTATGTGAGTCAGGACAAGAACATGAGATACTATGTGAGTCAGGACAAGAACATGAGCTGCTATGTGAGTCAGGACAAGAACATGAGCTGCTATGTGAGTCAGGACAAGAACAGGAGCTATTATGTGAGTCAGGACAAGAGCAGGAGCTACTATGTGAGTCAGGACAAGAACAGGAGCTGCTATGTGAGCCAGGACAAGAACAAGAGCTACTTTGTGAGTCAGGACAAGGACAGGGGCTGCTATGTGAGTCAGGACAAGAACATGAGCTACTATGTGAGTCAGGACAAGATCAGGAGCTGCTATGTGAGTCAGGACAAGAACAGGAGATTTGAGTCAGGACAAGAACAAGAGCTACTTTGTGAGTCAGGAAAAGAACAGGAGCTGCTATGCGAGTCAGCACAACAACAGGAGCTACTACGTGTGACGTATATTGGAAATATAGCCTACAACATCCGACAGCCTTTGCTTTCCCGTTAGCGTCCTAAGATTCGCTAACAAAGTCTCGCATTTCTCTGCCTGTCTGACTCACCTTTTAATCCACGCCTCTTTTTACTTGACCATAACAAACGAGCTTGTTTACCAACTTTCGCAACCTGTCATTCATAGCAGGGGGCGAGCCACGTTCGTTTACGCAAGTTTCTCACTGGAGCTGATCTGTCAATATTACGATAACTGACAGCCCGCACGTAGAAAACACGTGGAAGAGTAACGGCCTTTGAAGATTCTCTATAATGGGAGCTAATCCTTTGATGTTCGTACATACAGGGAAATGATAACTCTGTGATCTCGAGAAACAGGGAAAATCTCGGACGGAAGCCCGCTACACGGGTTAAGCCTCTGTTGTCGGTTAGCAATGCCGAACAGAGCGACCGTTAACCTTTTATCTGGGAAACGTAGTTTCAGATTTCACCCTCTAGAAATCATCATAACATGATGGTATATAAACTGCGTCTGTTAAAAATCTGTTATCAGTTGTCGTACAGAATTTTTCGGAGAGTCTAAACACGTTAACTAGAACCATTGTGTATTTCTGGTAAAATATAAATATGTGCTTAAGCGTATTAAAGTGTTAAAAGTTTTATCATCCTAAATTCACTGTGATTTTCTAGGTGTTCATCATCTCATCTCAACCCATAACCCGTCATGGGTCATAGGGGTGCCATGGTGGAAGCATCAGCAGACAGGGTCCTCCACTGCTCTCTATTCTCAGCAATGCGTACAAGTGTGGAGAAACCGTGTCCTGCCCATTCTTTGATGTTATCAGCCCAGGATTTTCTTTGCCTTCCTCTTCTCCGTTTACCTTCGACTGTTCCCTGGAGGATCGTTTTCGAAAGGGAGTCATGACGAGTTACATGCCCAAACCAGGCAAGCTTTCGACGTTTCACTATTGACAAAAGTGGTTCTTGATGGCCTGCATAGGTGTTTATCTTCTCTCTAACATAGACATTTGTTTTGTGCTCTTTATAGCAAATGCGCAAAATTCTTCTATAACATTTATGCTCGAAAGCCTGAATCCTTCGCTCCGTATCTGCAGTGAGTGTCCAGCCCTCACACCCATACAAGAGAATAGATAATACAAGTGATTTGTATAATTTGATCTTCACAGGAAAACTGATGTTACTTTTCCAGATCACATTCAACCTTGTCATGGCAGCTGAGGCCATCTCAAGTCTTGTTTTGATTTCTTTATTTGATCTTCCATCACTACATATAGTGGACCCGAGATATTTAAAGGTGTTAACTTCTTCTAACGTTTGCCCATTTAACGTAATGTTGGTCGGAACATGTTTCTTATGGCTATTCACCAATATCTTGCTTTTTTCTATATTAATTTCCATCCCATACGTTCTTGTTACTTTCTCCAGTCTAGAGGTAAGGTCTTGAAGTTCTGATTCTGTTCCAGCTATCAGATCAATATCATCAGCAAAACGTAGATTACACAGAGGTCGGCCTCCAATCGATATGGTTGATTTATAATCGTAGAGAGCCTCCTGCATAATATGTTCTAGATAAATGTTAAAGAGCATTGGTGACAGGATACATCCCTGGCGAACTCCTACAGTTGTTTTGAAAAATTCTCCAATGTCATTGCTTGCAAAAACAGCACTGCTTGCGTCCTTGTATAGTGCTTCAATGATATCTATGGTGTTGGTATCAAAATTGAATTTTCTCATTATTTGCCATAAACCTTCATGCCAGACTCGATCGAAGGCTTTTGTGAAATCGATGAAGTTATGGTATAAATCATGTTGATGCTGGAGATGTTTTTCGATCAGTAATCTAATATTGAAGATTTGTTCTGAGGTACTTCTTTTTGGTCTAAAGCCAGCCTGTTCCTCTGACAAGATTTCTTCTGATTTCTGTTTTATTCTGTTCAAAAGTACCCTTAACATCACCTTACTTGGATGACTAATAAGGCTAATGGTTCTGTAGTTCTTGCACATTTTTAGATTTCCTTTCTTTGGAAGCGGTATTACTAATGACTGCGTCCATTCTTTTGGCCATTTTTTTGTACTCCATATCTTCTGGCAAATTGTTGTCATGATTTTTACTATATCTGGTCCTCCATATTTCAAGAGCTCTGCTGGTATATTATCCACACCCGGTGACTTCCCTCCTTTCATCGAACATATAGCCTCTTCCACTTCTTCCCGTAGTATTGCTGCATTTCCGAGTTCTCTGTTTTCGCACTTAATGTTGTTTAATATGCCTAAGTCAGTGTCAAGTTTACAGTTATATAATTCTTTACAATATTCTGTCCACCTTCTCAATACAGCTGTTTTTTCATTGAGCAGAGCCCCATTGCTATCTTCTATGACAGTTACCCTGGGCTGTTGGGGTTTTGATAGTCTTCTTAATGTGTCAAAAACTGCCTTGCTGTTACTCTAGGTGTTAGAACTAGTGAAATAAATAACGCGTAGCGATTTGTGTACCAGTTGTGCAGTTAATGATAATTTTACCACCCGCTTATCTCACAGAAAGATACGGTTTAGCTGACTGAATTAAAATGCTAGATGACTGATAATTGACAGAATAGAATTCACGTTATATTTTATTGTGTGTAATTTTGTAAGTGACTGTTGTTTAAATATCATACGACTTATTAAACCGACGCCGACCCTCTAATAACTACTTAGCGACAGGCGATGTTTGTTAAAGTGCGCGTATGGATAAATTAAATAATAACTGACCAGGTAAGAATATGCTAGAGACAACGTGTGCTTATATGTAGATATTTTATTAGCAGAAATTTTTCATTTTAATAGTAAATTAACTGGACTATAAACACCAGAAATTATTTATGCAATTTTATCAGCCCACTGGGGTGTAAAATATATAACATTTCTCCCGACATTTGACAGTCGGTTTTTTTCATCGGATTTATCCAGCAAAAGACACTGCTTCAAAATCGGCACTCACCACAGAGACAGCCGATAGGATTTACCACCATCATCAATTAACAATAATTAACAGCAATCAGATGTTTTCCTATTGTTTACGGTGAATACCAGATCTCAGAGAGTCTCGGCACTAACTATTCAAGGTGACATTATTTTATCCAGGAAATCAACCACCAAATTAGGCGTTCCCCTTATAACATTTAATTATTACAAAGGAGGGACTGGGGCCCAATTCGGAGGATAATTACTCTGGACCTTATTCATGGATTTTTACGTCCAACAGATTGTTTCACCAAGAATAGGGTAAGAAGCGAGATTGTGTGGCCACGTATGACAGAGAGAGAGTGAAATATACTGTTCAAAAAAAGAAACGCATAGCTATCCGAGGGCGCGTTTTTATGAGTTTGTAAGTAAAATTTGGTGCTAGGGTATATAAAAACTAGCCTCAAATGTTCTTTACAGTGTCACATGCACGTGTTGACCTGAATTGCGTTCGTTTTTGTAATCGTTACAACGCAGTGGTCAATAGTGTATATGACGCAATTTTTGAGCACAGCTCATGTTGCTCGCACGTGAAAGCAACAACATTTGGGGTGAACACTATTCACTGACTACGCAACTGAAACCCTATAAAAGGATAACGCTACACACAAAAAATTCAGTTAATTTTCAAGCAGACATTTATGCCGTCTCTATCGATAAATTTAAGGAACATTGCTATTGGCCGTTTGCACGCAGGCGAAAGTCAAAGTCAGGTTGCCAGGCATCTAAACGTGCATCAGAGTACCATATGTCGACTTTGGCACCGGTTCCACGCATCCATGCCCAGAAGATGCCAGTCGCTGATCGATGCAAGTGGAGGCCACACACCATACTAACGGGAAAGCCCGTACGCCAAAAATTCTCGTGACTCAGATGCAAAACAACTGTCAATTGATTGGTTGAACCCTAAGGTATTCTTTTGTGCAATTTGAACAATTAACTCATTAAATTAAAAAAGTTATTGAATGTCAAAATTATGGCTATGTGTGTGCCTTCAGTAGCTATGCGTTTCTTTTTTTTTGGACAGTATAGAAAGATTAACTGAAGTTTAAAACAAATGTTGGGAAAGGTTACGACTAAGTATCCACAAGATTGGGATAGAATATTACCCGCTATTCTCTTCGCCTATAGAGAAATTCCCAACGAAAATACGGAGTTTGCGCCATTTGAATTATACTGTTCAAAAAAAGGAACGTATAGCTACTGAAGGCACACACATAGCCACAATTTTGACATTCAATAACTTTTTTAATTTAATGAGTTAATTGTTCAAATTGCACAAAAGAATACCTTAGGGTTCAACCAATCAATTGACAGTTGTTTTGCATCTGAGTCACGAGAGTTTTTGGCGTACGGGCTTTCCCGTTAGTATGGTGTGTGGCCTCCACTTGCATCGATCAGCGACTGGCATCTTCTGGGCATGGATGCGTGGAACCGGTGCCAAAGTCGACTGATGGTACTCTGATGCACGTTTAGATGCCTGGCAACCTGACTTTGACTTTCGCCTGCATGCAAATGGCCAATAGCAATGTTCCTTAAATTTATTGATAGAGACGGCATAAATGTCTGCTTGAAAATTAACTGAATTTTTTGTGTGTAGCGTTATCCTTTTATAGGGTTTCAGTTGCGTAGTCAGTGAATAGTGTTCACCCCAAATGTTGTTGCTTTCACGTGCGAGCAACATGAGCTGTGCTCAAAAATTGCGTCATATACACTATTGACCACTGCGTTGTAACGATTACAAAAACGAACGCAATTCAGGTCAACACGTGCATGTGACACTGTAAAGAACAATTGAGGCTGGTTTTTATATACCCTAGCACCAAATTTTACTTACAAACTCATAAAAACGCGCCCTCGGATAGCTATGCGTTTCTTTTTTTGAACAGTATATTTTCTTTAGTACAGGAAACATTGTATCATCTGCACTCTGTTTGACTATTGTTTAATTTTATTGGATAACGTTTAGTGGGAACTGTGTTCTTTCTTTACTGTCTATACTGTAACCTAGTGCTAAACCTTCAACCTTTGGGGCTATTAACTTGTTGGGTTCTTATCTTCTCAATGAGGGGAGGGCACAGGTATTTTATTATTTTTCTATATATGTAATTCTGATGTATTTGATCTTTCTCTTTTAGATATTCGATGTTGTAAAGTTTAATGATAATAAACAACAAAAGAACTAAACTTTGTGTGTTGGTCAGACCCATACCCAAATTTACCATAATTTTCACGTTTGTGTGTCTTGTTGTCACATAGCTGTGTGTGTGTGAGAGTGTTTAGGTAACTTATATTTCTCAATATAAGGAGGTGCAAGGTTGTCTTATACTAAATTATAGTCGTATAGATAGGCTGGACTAGAGAAACTACTCAGTCCAGAGACAGATCTTCTCCTTAAACTATCCACTCGTGAAACTCTATTTCTTACACCTTACTTCTCACGTATTATCACCCTCCCCTATACTCAGGCAGGACCTTACATAACTTTAAAACCTATCTAAGCACGACACTATGTGAGGACAAGAACATGAGCTACTATGTGAGTCAGAATAAAAATATAGAGCTGATATGTGAGTCAGTACAAGAACAGAGGATCCTGAGTTCAGGACACGCGGCCAGCATGACAATAAGTATATGTAATGTGTGTACATGTGTGTCTGTTGTACGCATGTGTGTGTGTCTATTGTACGCATGGGTGCCTTTTGGACGCATCTGTGTGTGTCTATTGTACGCATGTATGTGTGTCTGTTATACGCATGTATGTGTCTCTATTGTACGAATGTGTGTCTGTTGTACGCATGTGTGCCTGTTGTACGCATGTATGTGTGTCTATTGTACGCATGTATGTGTGCCTGTTGTACACATGTATGTGTGTCTATTGTACGCATGTATGCCTGTTGTACGCATGTATGCATGCTGTACGCATGTATGTCTGTTGTACGCATGTATGTGTGCCTGTTGTACGCTGTATGTGTGTCTATTGTACGCATGTGTGTCTAATGTACGCATGTGTGTCTGTTGTACGCATGTATGTATGCGTGTTGTACGCATGTATGTGTGTCTATTGTACGCATGTGTGCCTGTTGTACGCATGTGTGCCTGTTGTACCCATGTATGTGTGTCTATTGTACGCATGTGTGTCTATTGTATTCATATGTGCCTGATGTATGCATGTGTGCCTGTTGTACGCATGTATGTGTGCCAGTTGTACGCATGCATGTGTGTCTATTGTAAGCATGTGTGCCTGTTGTTCGCATGTGTGCCTGTTGTACGCATGTGTACCTGTTGTACGCATGTGTGTGTGTCTATTGTACGCATGTGTGCCTGCTGTACGCATGTGTGTGTGTATATTGTACGTATGAGTACCTGTTGAATGCATGGGTATGTCTATTGTACGCATGTGTGCCTGTTGTACGCATGTGTGTCTATTGTACGCATGTGTGCCTGTTGTACGCATGTGTGTGTGTCTATTGTACGCATGTGTGCCTGTTGTACGCATGTGTGCCTGTTATAAGCATGTGTGTTTGTTGTACGCATGTATGTGTGTCTATTGTACGCATGTGTGTCTATTGTGCGCATGTGTGCCTGTTGTACGCATGTGGTCCTGTTGTACGCATGTGTGCCTGTTGTACGCATGTGTGCCTGTTGTACGCATGTGTACATGTTGTACGCAAGTATGCCTGTTGTACGCATGTGCGCCAAGACACAAAGCCAGGGGGAATATACGAGGCGTGTTCAAATGAAACGACCGTGCTGCGCCAAGTGGACATTCGTAGAAGGAGCATGATGACGTCACATCTGACGTAATAATCACATACGAATGTACAAGTGTGTAAGTGTTCATTCTCCTAGTATTCATTGATTGTGCTGCAGACCGTTAAAATAATGGCCGGTGTGATAAGGAATCCGTCCAAGGCCGATCAGCGAGCGGTGATTCAGTTCCTAACAGCCGAAGGATGTCGACCAGTCAACATTCATCGCCGAATGAAAGCAGTGTATGGTGACAAAAGTGTGTCTAAGACTACAGTGAAATACTGGGCACGATTGTTTCGAGAAGGACGTCAGTTAACGAAAGATCTTCCGCGGCCAGGTCAGGTGCATATTGTTACGACAGAAGAAGCCATCGCTCGAGATTGATGCAGCAATACGGGTGGACCGTCGTCGGAGCTTACGTTCGCTAGCAGAGGAATTCGCTGTGTCTCTTGGGACAGTTCAAATGGTGGTTAGGAAGAAACTGAAGTATCGAAAGGTGTGTTCACAATGGGTCCCACGGATGCTGACCGATCACCATAAGGAAGAACGCATGGGGTGGAGTTTGAACCACCTGCTGCGTTACGAAGAGGAGGGTGATGCATTTCTGTTGCGCATAGTGGCCGGCGATGAGTCGTGGTGCCACCACTTTGAGCCGTGCAACAAATCAGCGAGCATGCAATGGAAACATCCCGGATCACCAAAACCCAAAAAAATTCAAGTCACAGATTTCCGCCGGTAAGGTTATGCTGACCGCATTTTTTTACCATGAAGGGCTTCTATTGGTAGACTTTAAAGAGCCTGGCGTGAACATCAATGCCATCCGCTACAAAGACACACTAGACAACCTGCATACAGCCATCAAGAATAAACGACCCGGCATGCTTTCGCGTGGTGTGATTCTGGTGAACGACAATGCTCGTCCACATGTTGCGAACATTGTGCAGGAAGGGTTAGCAAGGAAAAGGTGGGAAGTTCTGCCACACCCAGCCTACAGCCCCGATCTGTCACCATGTAACTTTCATTTGTTCGGATCCTTACAAAAATCTCTAAAGGGACAACGATTCGACTCCGATGCAGACGTCAGGGCCTCGGTGACCAAATGGTTCAATAAGCAACCAAAGTCATTTTTCTCGGACGGCATCCGCCGTCTACCCAAGCAGTGGGATGCGTGTCTGAATGCCTATGGTGACTATTTCTAGAGAACCCCAGTGGGTACTTGCTTCATAACAATTGCTGTATTTAATTCTACTACTCCTGCTGATGTACCTTACATATATTTGTTATAAAGCCACTGGGACGGGTTTCATTTGAACACACCTCGTAACAAAAGGTGTTGTGCTCGCCAGGAAAGAATTTAGAGGGACAGCTGAGACACCAACTTCACATGTTAGAGGGGCATGTGAGGCACCAGCGCATCGATCAGAGTGTAACAATGCCAGGCAACAATTCACATGCTTTACGTGCAAGAACTTTACCCACTGCTCAAGCATTTGTTGGACCTGTCCATAAACAGATGAATTCGCGGCGACTGTAACTGAATATAAAAAAGGTTGGGGGTGGGATGGATAGATAGATAGATAGATAGATAGATAGATAGATAGATAGATAGAGAGAGAGAGAGAGAGAGAGAGAGAGAGAGAGAGAGAGAGAGAGAGAGAGAATATTTCTTACTCAAAGCAACATTAGACATAAAGAAAAAAAACCTTCAGCAGTGAAAAGGAAATATTAACACAGTGTCGGAGCCAGGCAGATAGATGTGCTTCAAACCGCAGCATAAATGAAATGACAGAGAAACGCACTGCGAGATAAGCTGATTTTTTTTCTACGGATTCACTATCAGGAGTTAGTCTGTAATCAAAGAAACAAAGGACTAAATGTCCAAAGAGCAACACTCTACAAACTTTGTCGACAGTACAAAAGGGTTGTGGCACGGTGGATCCCATCTATCTCAATATTGTGAAAATGAAGAGGCTGACAGGCTGGCAAAGTAGAGTGGGAAGCCGTCTTAAATTGATACAAGCCTAGTAAATGAAGAGGCCAAGAAACTATCGAGAAATAAACCTATATTTGCCCACATCTGCTGTAGAAGTGCCCGAGGAAGTATATATATATCACGGTAAAAGTCCAGAACAAGCGTTGGTGTCGCTGGCGAGTCCTTTTCAGTGCAAGTCCTTCTCAGGGCTTCATGCTAGCAGATGGATAATGTTAGTCCTTTTCAGGACTTAGTATGTATCGACGCTGACCGGGCTAGTAATCGTGTTGGATTGCACAAGAGTTCACATACAACCGGTGTTTGCTGGACACTGAGGAAGTACGGGCAGCGTTGGCGTAGCTGGTGAGTCCTTTTTAGGGCAAGTCCTTTTCAGGGCTTTATGCTAGCAGGTGGATAATGTTAGTCCTTTTCAGGACTTAGTATCTATCAACGCTGACTGGGTTAGCAGTCCTTTTCAGGGCTTCTTCATGCTAGCTGATAGAAGCTTGTAGCCCTTTTCAGGGCTTAGTTTATCAACACATCGCTTCAGTTAACACTTATTTTTGACTGGCAAATGTGCTCTGATATAACCAATTAGGTTGAAAGAAGAGCGCCTCGCCACAAGAAGACAAAAACCAAACCAAACCACAAAAAAAAAAACGGAACAAGCTATACGGAGATGTCAGGAACCTGATGCCGAGTATTGCTTTCTCCAACATGTTCTTGTGGACATCTGCGGGTGTTCGAAGAAGAAGAAGCAGAAACATGCTAGAGTGTGATATATGGGCATTAAATTTGTATGTTAACAGGATATATGAGGCATCATCTTCTCACTTTAGAGGGTGACATAATTACGAGGTAACAACTTCATATTTTAGGGAGCGACATATGAGGTAACAACTTCACACTTTAGAGAGCTACATATGAGGCAATAACTTTACATTTTAGAGAGTGAAATTGGTGTTTTTGTTTGTGACGTTGGGTTCCAAATTTTGGCCCTAGGGTGGAGCTACCATCCCCCCAACTTCTTGATTTTAGGCACGCCAATTTGTTCATCTTTTTTCTGCTTTTCGGTCGCTGCTAGCATGTCACTTTGATCTGACAAGTTAACTCCCTTTTGCTCCCGCGAAAGTGGCCAGCGGAGATGAAAGGTCCTTTAATGCTGGTAAGAGTGTCTTTGTGACGCGTCCGCAACGCTCTTCGCTGGCCAGCAAAATTTTCCCCCGTGGTTTTTGATTCCAGGGAAAGTCTGGTAAGCTCGTAGCTGCAGAGCGGTTACTCCGTTACGTAAACCCTCTTGTAGTTTGCGGCACTGGCAGGAAAGTCCCCTGGAATTGTTACGCTGTTTCTTCGGGCTCTGTCCAGGTGTTCGGACACCTGTGACAGATTTATTGTATATAATGAGTCCCCTTCTGTCTCTAAATGCTTTTAGTCCCTGGAACTTCTGTCGTAAGGTGGTAGAGATCTGTGTGCAGTTTGCCAGCTACTTTTAGTGTGGGAAATTCTTCACACTCTCGCGATAGCTTCCTCCATCTGACAGATCCGCGGGACCCCTTGCTGCTTGCCCGTTTTTGCCTTCCTGGAAAGGCAAGAGAAATCTTTAAACCCTTTACATTGGGGTGTTCCCACCTACTAATGTGTTTTATTTTCCCGACATCCTACTACGAGTGCATTCGGGTGATTTCCCTGGCTGGGAATTTACGCCGCTCCCACCAAATACGTGGAGTGCCCATGCTCCACCGGCATCAACGTCAGAAAGCTACACCTTATCAAAAACTCTAGCACCTTATATATTTGCCCACATCTGCTGTAGAAGTGCCTGAGGAAGTATATATATCATCGTCAGCTCTATTTCATTCATAATATTACGTGCCGTCACAGGATTGACGGGCCGGCGCCAATAGTGGATTTAGTGTCTACATCGCCTTTCAATCGTGAGGTGCATTCATAGCCACCCTTTGAGAACCTGGATTTAAAGCACAACGGTACAGCATTGGAATTTATATTAAACCTGGAAGATAATTTCATCCTTGGTGGATGTATAGTTATTCCACGGATTGTCAGCGACTTACAGGAAAGGGTTAACATATCTAAGCCGGCGACCATCCGACGTGGTAACAACAGGCGAAATTTTCCACCGGTGTGCCGACAAATGACCTTTTTGGAGGTGGACTCTGATAAAGTAATAGTGAGGTGAAAGCTGGAGAAATAGCTGGCTATTGCGCGTTAAGTAGTGTATAACAGCTGTGTTGCTGGCCAAAAGGAGTCAGCGGGTTTCTTTATTTCAGGATTTTCTCTGCAGGATGCTTACTACGCTAGCTAGCCAAAATTTAGTGGGTGTGTTCAGACGTGAGAGCCACGCTCTTGACTACAGTTTAGTTCGATTACTACTATTATTGTTATCATTTTATTTATCTCTAGATTTTTTTTTCTTTGATAATATAGCACTGTATGACTTGTTGTCTTTGTGTGACTGAAATTTTGTTCACCATTATATTGGTTTTTTTTTAAATTAATAAATTAGACAATTAATCTGCGGATCAGACGTTTTTCCTTTCTGTACTTGTACTTAATTGTTTGTGGAATCACTAACGTGTACTTGTCCTTACTCCTAGAAGAGAGAGGCGGAGTGAAAGTAGTTTTTTTGAGTCACTGAGTGGTAGGAGGTGAGAGTCGTCATCTGACCTTTTATTCTTTATAGCTATAATTCACTCCATCCACATTCAACACCATAACTCGTCTATCTTCTCAGTCCTCACTCAGATATTTTTTTGGGTCTTGTCTCAGACATTACTCAGACTATATTTCTTGTCTCAGACTCTGTAAACCACTCGTGACACTGTTTAACTAGAGATCATCACATCTGGTCCAAGGCTAGGAGGAAGAAGCATGTGGCATACTGAACATTCCCCGCCGTCTAAGGGGCTCTCCAAATGTTCAGAGCTAAAACACGAGAGGGACATATTGTCGTGGAATATTCTAATCCACATATATAAATTATCAAGTAAATATAAAGCCTAATAAATACATATAATAAATAAAGGAAGAAGAATGGTAAAGAACAGTGCTGTCACAATGACAGTACTCGAAATCCCCTTTGTTTTATGCTTCGTCTGCAAATTGTAACGTTTCCACGTTAAATATAGGCCTTCTGCAACATACACGCGTTTCCCAAACACACAATAAAATGTGCTGCCTTTCTAAGAAAAACCTTGAAATATGCAAGTTGACCTAAATTTTAAATTCCATTCATGTCTTTTTCTACACTGCGTTACCAAAACGAACGAACAGATGGACTAAAGGATAAAGAGAGAGGGAGGGCTGAAAATCAGGAACGCAGGCAACACGCGTCGCGCGATACACAAATGCTGCCATCACGCGTGTAAGACTACATGCACTAATTTTTTTTTCAGACGGACAGTGATAAAATACACTACCCTTCCCAGACAGCACATCTTCGAAACAGGAGGTAGAAAATACATATTTTGAACGCAGCCACGTAGCTCTTTTAAATTTGGATATTTGGGTTCCTTAGTGCTTGCTGACAAAGAATATGTAAAACGTTACGCAAATAGTCCAGGAATTAATAAATTATAACCAAAATAAAATAGTGGGGATGCCTGACAACACAAAATCATTTCTGCTCATAAAATTTTTTATAACGTGTTTGAAAAAAACCTTACGTTACATAAATAGCCTACCATGTAAACTCCAAATTGATTGGAGCGCAACAAATGAAAAACTAACCACGATTGGTCGGGCTATAAATACTATCTTGGTTGTTAGGGAGACGTAGAAAGGTAACATTTTTTCAAACACTTGTCGAAACGTGGCCTCATTGGCTAGACTCGCTGATATACTCACTTAGGAGCGTTAGTTCGAGACCACTAGTGCAAATAAGCTTGATAAAGCGACAGTGCGTTGAAGCCAGCTCACATTTTTGCTAAAATAAAAGCCTGGAACATAAGCAGATGGGAATTTGTGCCAGTAATTGTGCCAGAATTCATTGCTAATCAACGTATCTGTGTTTATTTCCATGAAATTGTGGTAAGCTTGAACCATTCAGTATCTTTTAATGAAAATTGAATGTAAATTGTTAATTTATGCCTGTATATATATATGTGTAGTTCAGTGGCAAACAAGAGATAAAGCCTATAATGCTCCAGCCTGAACAGAGGGTGTCGGAGGGAAGTAAAACGGCATGGAATGGCCAAATAGTACACTGACACCTGGATGATTGATTAGACAGAAATAATGCTGGAAGTGCAGAGGCGTGGTAACCATTAAGGAGGTAAATACTGGTATAAAGTATTTCAGATGAAGCTGACAGTTGGCCTAACGCTCTGAACTCAATGTTTGTGTTGTATTGTGCTCCGTGTAGAACTAGAGTATCAATTAGTTATGAAGTAGAAGGTACATCCTTCTTGTTTACAGGGACCGTGGTCTTGATGGTACTGAGCAGCACCTGGTCAGAGCTTTGCTGAATCCAGAGTCGGACAGCATACTCCTTGGTCCATTTAGCTATCAGTGAGGTGTCTCCAGAGCCCAGAGGAGAATTCGAGCAGAGGAGTCCTTTCCTGCCGCCATCACTCAAGATAAGCTGATTTGGCCAGCTGAGCTCAACATTATGTCCCCTCATCTTGAAAGGACTTTGTAAAAATAACATTCAGAGGGGAATTTAATTGTCTTAATATCAGGAACTGAAAACATCTCCAATACTAGTCCCAAAAGACAAACTATTGAAGTCATGATGACAAATACCAACAGAGCTTGAACAAAACAAAACCAGTATTACCTCATATTACCACTACACAACTGACACACATAGGATATTTTAATAATATATGTCACTACAATATTCATATTGATAAAGTCTGTACATATACTTGTAATTAAAATTGATTGTGATTCCTGGTTCCTTTGTATTTGAATCAGGACACATATACCTTTATGATAACCATGAATACATATTGTTATTTGAAAAGTTATCAGTGACTCCTTAAGATATTCTCATAGAGTGTTATATGTATGTGAGTGTCACAGTGTTGTCAAGAGTAGTGGATTAAATTAAATTGTTTATCTGTCTGTTGTTGTGACTTACACTTCATCATACACATACCCTAGACACATAACGTAGTCATCACACTATTCCAGAATAATTCTGACTGAGATATATAGATATGTGGTAGCAAGTAAGGTTATCTATAATACACTACTCTTAATAGATATAGATACCTTCACAGCTGATCTCAGTCAGTACACTAAGTCCCATATAAATATTTATAACATCCCACTTCACCACATATATTGGGGTCTCGCTCTTGGGATTTTGAATCTTTCCCTATTAAAAATATTGGGGGTAATTCACTTCAGGGAATATAAGAATTAAAAGGTATCCTTGGGTGGAATTAAATAAGGTTGAGCTCACGGTGCCTGTGTTGTCCATTATATATATTTAGAATTTGAATTGTTGGTTAGACATTGTAGAAATTTACCTGATAGACAATGGCGGACCTGGCCAAGTTTCGATCTGCTGCTGTACAGACTGCAAAAGAGTTAGGATTAGATGGGCAAGTTATGGTTGCCTATGTCACTACGGAATGTGACAAATTTATTGAACGCGAAGAAAGAAGATTAGAAAAAGAGGCCGAAAGAAAGTTAGAGGCTGAGACTAAGAGGTTGCAATTTGAGGCTGAGGCTGAGACTAAGAGGTTGCAAGCTGAGGCTGAGACTAAGAGGTTGCAAGCTGAGGCTGAGACTAAGAGGTTGCAGATTGAGGCTGACAAAGAGGCTAAGAAATTGGAAGCAGAAAGGGAAGAGAAGAAATTAGCTGCAGAAAGGGAAGAGAAGAAATTAGCTGCAGAAAGGGAAGCAGAAAAGGAGGAGAAGAGATTACAAAGGGAACATGAGTTACGACTAAGGGAGTTTGAGTTTCAGGGCCATGCTCCTGAAAATGGTGCCAGTCCCTTTGCCTCTGATGCCACTGCTAGCCAAGGAGCCTCAACCTCAGCTATGAATTTTCATTTAGATCATTTTGTTGAGAAAGACGATGATATTGAGAGCTACCTAAATAGGTATGAACTATTAGCTACCACGTATGGGTTAGAGAGAGAAAGGTGGAGCTTAAAGTTATCTCAGGGACTTCGTGGGGCAGCTTATGAGGTTTTTGCAAAAATGAGCAGAGGTGATCAGGAAAATTATGACATGCTAAAGCAGGCTCTTTTGTTAAGGTATGAAAAGAATGCAGAATTTTATAGGAAAAAATTTAGGAATGCTAAACTACTGTCAGGTGAAACCTATCACCAGTTCTCTGCACGAATAGAGACATACTTGGAGAAATGGACTTCTCTGGGGAAAACCCAAGATCTTAAGGAAATGGTCCTTATAGAGCAACTAAGAGAGTCCATGGCTCCAGACCTGAGAAAGTTTCTCATGGAACAAGGTGCAGAGAGGCTGGATGAGTTGCTAAATGTTGCTGAAAGGTATCAAGCAGCTCAAGCAGAGGTAACAGGTAATAAAAAGAAACAAGTGGATAACTTTAGGGCACCACAGAATTTTAATAAATTTGATCCTAAGGATCAAAATAAAGGTAAGCACCAATTTGATAGGCCACGGTATGAAAATAAAAATAAATTCCCACAATTCGATGAAAGGAAATATGATGAAAGAAAATCTTTCAACCAAGGAAAAAGGTGGTGTAAAAATTGTAAGATGAACAATCATGACACTGACCATTGTAGAAGGAAACCTCCTCATTTTGCTGCTATGACATCGGGGAAAAAGGAAAAGAAGGGCAAACCTGAAGAATTACAGGAACCATACCACCCCCCAGTGTGTGAAGATGTCATCTGTAATGGTGTCACTATAAGATGTTTATATGATACCGGTTTAGATTACGATTCCGTTGTGAGTTCTCACCTGGTGCAGGCCGATCAATACACCACAGAAACAGTGGAGATTCAAACTGCAACCAAGGATGTAGCTACCATGACACTTCCCGTCGCCCGAATAAAAGTGAAAACGCGATATGTGGAAGGAATCATAAAAGCAGCAGTGATAAATGAGCCAATCTACCCTCTAATATTGGGGTGTAGATATGTCTTCTTGGGGAATCCCAAGAGACCTGTGATATTGGCAACAGTGCAGACCAGATCACAGTCAAAGAAGGAGGAGGATAATCCCATAAATACTCACCCAGATGAGATGAGGAAGGCACAGGCTGAGGACAAAACACTCAAGCCATGTTTCAAGAAGTTGCCCAAATCTCATACACCTCCAGGCAAGGGAGAGTTTTATATGAAGAACAAACTGATATATAGGAAGGCTGGATCTGAATCCAATGGTCACGGACAGCTGGTCCTTCCCACTTCATATAGGACTAAAGTGTTGGAACTAGGGCATGCGATTCCCTTCAGTGGTCATATGGGAATCAGCGCAACAGGACAGCGAATAGCTTGTCACTATTTCTGGCCAGGAATAACTGAAGATATCAAACGATATGTAAAATCCTGTCCAGAGTGCCAACGAGTAGCACCTAAACATTGGACTGCACCAGCAACTCTGGGGGAAATGCCCATAGTGGGAACACCCTTTGAGAGAGTTGCCGTGGATCTTGTGGGACCTCTCACCCGAACCAAGAGAAGGAACAGCTACATTCTGACTCTGGTGGACACTTGTTCTATGTGGGGAGAGGCAGTAGCCCTGTCATCGATTGATTCCAAACATGTGGCAGAGGCATTGCTCACAATTTTCACAAGGTTAGGCTTTCCTAATCAAATCTTGACTGATAATGGCTCTCAGTTCAAGGGGAAACTAACTGAAGAAGTTTTCAGGATCTTCCAGGCCAAAACACTTCCATTGTAGTGTGTATCATCCCCAAGGGAACGGCCAAGTGGAAAGATTTAACGGCACATTGATGTCGATCCTGAGAAAGTTGGCACACGAAAAACCAGATACATGGGACCAGTACCTGCACGCCGCCCTCTTTGCTTATCGGGAGGTACCCCATAGTTCAACCGGTATGGCCCCGGCAACATTATTGTTTGGAAGGCCAATAAAAGGTCCACTTGAAGCTTTGTTAAGAACGTGGACTGATGAAAAGGCAGAGGAAAACATTACATCTTCATACCAATATGTGAATGAGCTGACCACTCGGTTGAAAACTGGCTGGAAACTTGCCAATGAAAATTTGAAACAAGCCAGGAAGAAACATGCTGCCTATTATAACAGGAAGGCGAAAGACAGAAATTTGGCTGTGGGAGAGAAAGTACTGCTTCTTTTGCCCGGGAGTCAGAATAAGTTACAAATTGGATGGCAGGGTCCATATACAGTTCTAGAGAAGGTGTCTAGAACAAATTATAAGATAGATAAGAAGGGGAAAGAAAAAATCTATCATGTGAATCTCCTGAAGAAATATTTGGAAAGAGAACATCAGGAAGAGACACACTTGTTGACCTTGTCCATCGCCATGGAGATGAAAAAGGAACCACTTTCATCATTTGAATATCCATTACACCCCTGTGAGACAGCAGCACAGGTGAAAATCAGTACACATTTAACGAAAACTCAGAAAGAGAGAGTGCAACAGGTTCTAAATAATCATGCAGAGGTGTTAACAGACCGACCAGGGCATACAAACCTATTGGAATATGATATGAAACTAATAGACTCCACACCTGTCTGTATGAAACCATATTCGATTCCGTTTGCTAAGGAGAAAGCTTTGAAGGAAGAGATAGACTATCTGTTTAAAGGAAGGAATTATTTCGCACAGTGAGTCTTCGTATAGTTCCGGTGTTGTACTCTTAAGGAAGCCCTCTGGAGAACATAGACTCTGTATAGATTACAGGAGACTGAATGCTATTACAGAAGGACAGGTGGATCCATTGCCGGATACAAATCAGCTGTTTGCCAGACTAAATAAAGCTAAATATTTCTCAAAAGTGGATCTGAGTAAAGGATACTATCAGATTCCAGTGAAGCCTGAGGTTAGACCCTACCTAGCTTTTAGTACCTCAGAAGGACACTATGAGTTTAATAGATTGCCATTTGGATTGAAGAATGCGCCTAGTGTCTTCTCTAGAATGACGAGAAAATTATTGGATCCTCTGAATAATCCCTGTATAACAAATTTTATGGATGATATCCTTATAGCAACAGAAACATTTGAGGAACACATTGACTCTCTGAACATGCTGTTTGATCGACTTAGGGAGGCAAATCTAACAGCCCGACCAACCAAATGTTGCGTTGGATGTAAAGAATTGGAATTTTTGGGACACACAGTTTATCAGGGAAACATGACCCCTGACCCAAAGAATTTAGAGAAACTACAGAAAGCCCCGAGACCACAAACCAAGAAGGACGTGAGATCCTTTGTCTCATTATGTGGTTTCTACCAGAAGTATATCAAGGACTTTAATTCCATATGTGCACCGTTAACTGAATTGACACGTAAAGGACATCCAGATCGCATTACATGGACACCACAATGTGAAATGACTTACCAAGAATTGAAGGAAAAGCTCACAAGTAAACCCATTTTAAAATTACCTGACTTAAGTCAAGAATTCATTGTAAGGATGGATGCCAGTAATATTGGGCTAGGAGCAACTCTACTACAGAAATCAGATGCATTGGATGGGGAATTAAGCCCAGTGGCATATGCTAGCAGAAAGTTGAATAAAGCTGAAATCAACTACTCAACTAGCGAAAAAGAATGTCTTGCAGTAATATGGGCGATAAAGAAATTCAATATTTATCTATATGTGAAGGCATTTAAGTTGCAAACAGACCACAAACCTTTATCGTTTCTAGCACAGGCTAGGCATGAGAACTCCAGGTTACTCCGATGGTCTTTACTTTTGGCTCCATATAATTTTAGCATTGAGTATATATCTGGAAAAACCAATTTGGGAGCGGATTTTTTAAGCCGCCATCCGTGTGATGAGAATCACCGTAAACCCCAGAACTAATAATAAATTTCTCTATGTGAATATAGAATAAAGGACTGACATATAATGTCTGTTTTAAGAGGGGAGGTGTCGTGGAATATTCTAATCCACATATATAAATTATCAAGTAAATATAAAGCCTAATAAATACATATAATAAATAAAGGAAGAAGAATGGTAAAGAACAGTGCTGTCACAATGACAGTACTCGAAATCCCCTTTGTTTTATGCTTCGTCTGCAAATTGTAACGTTTCCACGTTAAATATAGGCCTTCTGCAACATACACGCGTTTCCCAAACACACAATAAAATGTGCTGCCTTTCTAAGAAAAACCTTGAAATATGCAAGTTGACCTAAATTTTAAATTCCATTCATGTCTTTTTCTACACTGCGTTACCAAAACGAACGAACAGATGGACTAAAGGATAAAGAGAGAGAGGGAGGGCTGAAAATCAGGAACGCAGGCAACACGCGTCGCGCGATACACAAATGCTGCCATCACGCGTGTAAGACTACATGCACTAATTTTTTTTCAGACGGACAGTGATAAAATACACTACCCTTCCCAGACAGCACATCTTCGAAACAGGAGGTAGAAAATACATATTTTGAACGCAGCCACGTAGCTCTTTTAAATTTGGATATTTGGGTTCCTTAGTGCTTGCTGACAAAGAATATGTAAAACGTTACGCAAATAGTCCAGGAATTAATAAATTATAACCAAAATAAAATAGTGGGGATGCCTGACAACACGAAATCATTTCTGCTCATAAAATTTTTTATAACGTGTTTGAAAAAAACCTTACGTTACATAAATAGCCTACCATGTAAACTCCAAATTGATTGGAGCGCAACAAATGAAAAAACTAACCACGATTGATCGGGCTATAAATACTATCTTGGTTGTTAGGGAGACGTAGAAAGGTAACATTTTTTCAAACACTTGTCGAAACGTGGCCTCATTGGCTAGACTCGCTGATATACTCACTTAGGAGCGTTAGTTCGAGACCACTAGTGCAAATAAGCTTGATAAAGCGACAGTGCGTTGAAGCCAGCTCACATTTTTGCTAAAATAAAAGCCTGGAACATAAGCAGATGGGAATTTGTGCCAGTAATTGTGCCAGAATTCATTGCTAATCAACGTATCTGTGTTTATTTCCATGAAATTGTGGTAAGCTTGAACCATTCAGTATCTTTTAATGAAAATTGAATGTAAATTGTTAATTTATGCCTGTATATATATGTGTAGTTCAGTGGCAAACAAGAGATAAAGCCTATAATGCTCCAGCCTGAACAGAGGGTGTCGGAGGGAAGTAAAACGGCATGGAATGGCCAAATAGTACACTGACACCTGGATGATTGATTAGACAGAAATAATGCTGGAAGTGCAGAGGCGTGGTAACCATTAAGGAGGTAAATACTGGTATAAAGTATTTCAGATGAAGCTGACCGTTGGCCTAACGCTCTGAACTCAATGTTTGTGTTGTATTGTGCTCCGTGTAGAACTAGAGTATCAATTAGTTATGAAGTAGAAGGTACATCCTTCTTGTTTACAGGGACCGTGGTCTTGATGGTACTGAGCAGCACCTGGTCAGAGCATTGCTGAATCCAGAGTCGGACAGCATACTCCTTGGTCCATTTAGCTATCAGTGAGGTGTCTCCAGAGCCCAGAGGAGAATTCGAGCAGAGGAGTCCTTTCCTGCCGCCATCACTCAAGATAAGCTGATTTGGCCAGCTGAGCTCAACATTATGTCCCCTCATCTTGAAAGGACTTTGTAAAAATAACATTCAGAGGGGAATTTAATTGTCTTAATATCAGGAACTGAAAACATCTCCAATACTAGTCCCAAAAGACAAACTATTGAAGTCATGATGACAAATACCAACAGAGCTTGAACAAAACAAAACCAGTATTACCTCATATTACCACTACACAACTGACACACATAGGATATTTTAATAATATATGTCACTACAATATTCATATTGATAAAGTCTGTACATATACTTGTAATTAAAATTGATTGTGATTCCTGGTTCCTTTGTATTTGAATCAGGACACATATACCTTTATAACAATAATGAATACATATTGTTATTTGAAAAGTTATCAGTGACTCCTTAAGATATTCTCATAGAGTGTTATATGTATGTGAGTGTCACAGTGTTGTCAAGAGTAGTGGATTAAATTAAATTGTTTATCTGTCTGTTGTTGTGACTTACACTTCATCATACACATACCCTAGACACATAACGTAGTCATCACACTATTCCAGAATAATTCTGACTGAGATATATAGATATGTGGTAGCAAGTAAGGTTATCTATAATACACTACTCTTAATAGATATAGATACCTTCACAGCTGATCTCAGTCAGTACACTAAGTCCCATATAAATATTTATAACATCCCACTTCACCACACATATGAAGGAACAATTTCGCATTTTAGAGGGCGACATGAGGCAACAACTTCACATTTTAAGGAGCGACATATGAGGCAACAACTTCACATTTTAAGGAGCAACATATGAGGCAACAACTTCACATTTTATGGAGCGACATATGAGGCAACAACTTCACATTTTATGAAGCGACATATGAGGCAACACCTTCACATTTTATGGAGCGACATATGAGGCAACAACTTCACATTTTAAGGAGCGACATATGAGGCAACAACGTCACATTTTAAGGAGCAACATATGAGGCAACAACTTCACATTTTATGGAGCGACATATGAGGCAACAACTTCACATTTTAGACAGCGACATATGAGGCAACAGCTACTCATTTTAGAGTCCTAGGAAGACTCCCTAAAATAGAAGCACCATAATTATATTTACTACGCTGCCAAGAGTAATCTTAAGTGAAGGTAGACACCTTTAAAAACCCTCATTGTATACGCTAAATGTTGGTCAGTGTTGGGCCATCACAGCAGAGCAGAGGAGGCAATCCCGTGACAGCTGCAAATACTGAAGAAACATTTATGTATCCAACTCATCTACCCATGACAACACCCGGGACAGTCGACACTGTTTTCTTTTCCAATGAGGAAATACTTTGTTCACTTGAAGGCCCAGATGACGAAGCTGTCAACACATATGAAGAATTGGTAATGAAAGTGTTAGAGAATTGATAATGAAAGTGTTAGAGAATTGGTAATGAAAGTGTTAGAGAATTGGTAATGAAAGTGTTAGAGAATTGGTAATGAAAGTGTTAGAGAATTGGAAATGAAAGTGTTAGAGAATTGGTAATGAAAGTGTTAGAGAATTGGTAATGAAAGTGTTAGAGAATTGGTAATGAAAGTGTTATTAAAGAGAATTGGCCTTTCCATAATTTTTTTAACAAATTAAAACAAGTAATTCTTGGTCTTTTATCCTCATGTGGTAAACAAATGTCCATCATGCTGCTATACTTTATTATACAGCCGGTACAATGTACAATCATATGAAAACACTATCGAATTTAAAGAAAAATAATTTTAAAACACCTAGAAGGGCACACGCTCGTAGAAAGTCACAGACGACACGGCCATAGGATCTCAAGTTGTAGATATCAATATATGGGCGGGGATATGTTTGACAGTCATTTCAGACATTTAGCTGCAATATCTGCAGCTCCTCGAACATAAAGATTGTGAAACTTTGCATTGATTTCAGTTTAATAAACTGTGAAAACTCTTTAGTGTTTTCTTGGTAATAATCAGGGATTAGTTGAGTAAAGCTGATTAAAACTTGTCAGTTGTATATTTGTGTTATAGAACACTTATGATTATCTTTTTTGTGTTGTATGGCGAATATTGCTCATGATCTTTTTTCTTTTCTTTCTTTCTTTGTCTGTTTTTCTGTCTTTATGTTGTTGATTTTTTTTTTTTTTTTTTTTTTTTTTTGTTAATGGCTCATTCGAACAAAATCATGCTAAGAACAAAAATAGAGGTTTCCTGACCTGGTAATAAGGCCAACCTAAACAGACCACCGCTGAAATATAGATAATGTGATTTTAAAAATCTCAACAGACAAGATAAAAGCAAACTTTGGCAAATACTAGAAACCTATTTCAATTATGTGACATATTTGAGTGGACTATTCCTAGATTATACCTGTGTAGCATGCGACTTTATGTGCTGTATGAAACACTCATAAACATGCTTGAGGTCAAGACAGAAGCCAGACTGTAGCTCCTGTTATAACCTTCGTGACAATTACATGGACAGAGCATCAAATTACCAAATCTTTAATCAGATACCGCTAACGGACTACTTCTTCTTCTTCTTCTTTCGTTCGCTTGAAATATATTGTCTATATCTGCAATGTTGTTTCTTGTATAAACTTCACTGTCTTTTGTAGTTCACACAGAGATCCGTCTAGTTTTGTTTCCAGTGTTGTTTCTCTGGGCCAGTGGGTTTGCCTCAATATATCATATTCGGGGCAATCTTGAAGTACGTGCTCCGCAGTCTGGGGTGCCTGTCCACATGTACACATGGCTGAATTGCCAATCTTGAATTTTGTATACATGTGGCTGCGGAGTCGGTTGTGTCCTGTTCTAAGGCGCAGAATGACAATTTGTTCTGATCTGTTCATAGCTTGGTAGTCATCCTGTGTTGGTGTTGGTGGCTTTCTGATTGATTTGATAACAGATTACTAATTACGGATACAACTAAGGGATTACTAATTACGGATATCACTAACGGATTACTTATTACAAATACCACGAATGGATTACTAATTACGGATAAAACGAACGGATTACTAATTACGGATACTACGAACGATTTACTAATTAAAGATACCACGAACGGATAACTAATTACGGACGCTCAGAATCTACAAACAAAACAAACTCCAAGCTCATGTAAAAGCACTAAGTATAACATGTGTCAGATACAATATGAAAATCAGCACACAGAAAGTACAAGGAATATCCATGTCAATAATACGTTCCTTTAACAAGTCACAGAACTGCAATACCTTGAAAGTATGTTCACAGTTGATGGTACAACGCACTGCAATGTAGTAAAGGGATGTTAAATGGCGAACAGAACTGCTTACCAACTGACTTCACTGCTTAGACATTCACGTACCTCAGTGAAAACACCGCAACATATGATAACTAGCATATTTATACCAACTTTTATCTATCTGTGTCAAACATGGCCACTTTATAACAAGAGAGAAAAATTACAATCTGGGAAAATAATTGCTTGAGAAAAACATCTCGTATCAGAAATGAAGAATAACAAAGGAGGAAATTGTGGCGACCACAGCACCATGCTCCAACTAATCATACACACAGAAAATAAATGAGACCTCATTTGAAAACAGCCCAGACAGCTATCAGTACAAGTCTTCAACAGCAGACAATCTGGCACCTGGTCAAGACATTCCTGAGATGAAATTGCAGTCACTGGGGCTACACCTCTGACACTAGCTCAGACAATAAATTTAGCAGAAGAATTAAAAACTTCAGTCGACTCTTAAAGGCACAACTGGAAAGAAGAACGTAAACATATATTTTCTTGACTTCTTTGACAATTTTTATATCAAAATTATAATGTTCATCCCTCAAGAACTGACAGCGGTGATGCTGGCAGGAACATGCCTCAAGCACAGCTGACTTTCATTGTCTATGATGGTTCTTTTCATCACCTCCTGATGATAATGCTCCTTATCTAAACAGATCGTCTTCGGAACATGTTGCTATTTTAGTTCTACAGCCGAGAGTACCACACGTACAACTTCTACAGGTGTACTGTCATTATTTCTCTGGTGTAGTAGATCATGCAGTTTAAATTATGACTGACATACGTGTAGGTCGTGGAGGTATTTCAGAAAGGAGACAGTTAACGTGTATTCACAGGGGCGGGTAGAGCGTTTACTTTCATTTTCTGTTCTTTTGTTGTCGACGCTTTATTTACCAGAACCTTTTCATGCGTAAAAAAAAAAAAAAAAAATAGCTGAAACTACATAGATTTGCCTTCTAGCATAATACTTTACAACTGTACCATGGGTACCGCTGCTAGTACTCTGAAGGTTTTTATGGGTAACCACTAAGATGTTTGGAAAGTATAGTTCGTAAACCCATTTTTTTTTAAAATAAGCAAATTTATGCAAAATATTTTTTCAAGATAGTTATATTCAAAAAAAGTAATTAAAAAAAACCCACAAATTCAGGAACAAATGATTTTTTGTTTGCATAAGTAATAGGAATTTTGTTTAAATAATTTAGTACACAGTCGTAGGTAAAAGGTGCAATTCTTAAGTTTTTCGTAAGAATTCCGTCGCAAGTGACTGCAATACCGTCGCCATATTATCCGTTATAATTACCCTTCAGCGCCCTGTGGAGAACGTAACTTCAACACATTTATGTCAAGCCTTCATGGTCACATGTCACTGTCAAATGATTTTAAAAAAATTTAAACATATGGTAGTACCTGCGAGGTGATATTTAATAAGTACTGTACGCGAATGTCTATCAGGTTTATAAAACAAGCTACATTCTAAAGATAACATTTTTGTCTAATATTGTTAGTACCAGTTAGTCCGCGCCGTAGTTTCATTTATATTTAGTGTGTAATTTTCATATTATGGTGCGCGAAAGGAAAAAAAAATATCGAGAAGCGTTGATCTAGCACTTTCATTCTCACGATAACACTACTTCACTTACAACTTCCTATATTTAGTCTTAATGCTAAATTCTCATTTTTTTTTTTTTTTAAACTTTCGGTTGACATATTTCGCCGCCGTCAATATTTGATCATAGTAAGAAGTTACGGCTATAATATTTGTTACCTACCAGATTAAGGGTTTCGCGAAATGAACACATTTTGTGTGATAGTTCCGTCCTCCGCATACACTTTGATATCTTGTTTTCCATTGCTCAATATGTAATATTTATCACACCAGGACTATAACATCTGAACTCAATGTTAACTCAGTGTAGAATTTTTGATAGGTAGAACCGCGAATATTTTCAAGGTTTTTACACATTCTCGAGCACCAGCTCGCTTCCCTCTCCTTGCTTCAGCTTTTCAATTGTTATCATTTTTACGCAATGAAGCAAAATAATTTTTTTAAACATGATAGTAACGTTAAATCTAAAGTTTAAAACTAAAACGAAAAATACACAACGAAAGATATCTTCCTCGTGAAAACCGACTGAGCATGAACAGTGGTATCGCCATTCTTACCATAAACCATCACGCGTGTCCGAGCACGACTGTACAACTTGATGTCAAACCGAGAGAAAACCTTTCCTGCAACACAAAGTTGGTTGTTACAGTGTAGATGTTGTATTGTATTTGACGAGGCGTAGTTAACTCGTGTAACATAATGGTGAGGTAACTAAATTTTTAGAGTGCCTGCAGTACCAGTTATAGTCACTTATACAAGATAATAAACCAGCAAGCAGTTACATAATTTTCTTTTTAATGTCAGAGGTGAATGTATTATTATGGTGTTCATTTTAAGAAAACTCAAAGTACATTCGTATATTCACACGCAGAAATGAGTTCACCTGACACACAGAGCCAACAGCGAAACACCAGAATGCAAAAGTTATAACAATTTTGGCACATGCATTATGTACACAACACATATAGCAACAACCGCCGTTACACCGTCTTTGGAGTGTTTGGTAAATTAACATATCATGTAAAAGAAAAAGAACAAATGAAGAGATGGGCTGAGCACTTCATGGAGGTGCTAAACAGACCACCACCAACAGTAACACCTGATTTTAATAATGAAACATCCACAACCACCTTGCCAATAACTTGCGATGAATTCACGCTGGACGAGATCAAACAAGCCGTTAAAAGATTAAAAAATTTTAAAGCTGCTGGAGTTGACGAAATTTCAGGGGAAATGATTAAAGCAGTTAATGACAACAACCTCTTGAGAATTTTAGATATTATAAATGAAGTATGGAGAGAAGAACAACCACCACAACAATGGAAAGACAGTATTATTGTAAAGTTACCGAAGAAAGGTGATGTATCAGACTGTAATAACTGGCGTGGTATATCTCTATTATCAGTACCTGGAAAATTATTATGTTGCATGATGTTAGAAAGACTTAAATTGCATGCTGACGAAAAGATCAGAGAAGAACAAGCGGGTTTCAGGCCGAAACGATCATGTATTGATCAAATATTCACACTAAGAACAATTATAGAAGAATCAGTGGAAAGGCAATCGCCACTTATTATCACCTTCGTCGATTTTCAAAAAGCCTTTGATAGTCTACACCGCCCATCATTGTGGAAGATACTTACAATCTATGGTTTTCCAACAAAATATGTGAATATAATCAAAGCGCTATATGACAATGCAAGATGTTGTGTTAGAACAAATAAAGGGAATACAGAATGGTTTACAGTAAAAACAGGGGTGAAACAAGGCTGTATTATATCACCACTACTTTTTGGAATAGCTATTGATTGGGTTATGAGAAACTATACCCACAATGAACAATTGGGTATAAAATGGACAAATGGAAAATTCCTGGGGGGACCTGGATTTCGCAGATGATGTAGCATTCTTAAGTTCAACACCAAGACAATCCCAAGAAGCAATAAATAATTTGTGTCATCTCTCGGTTAAAATTGGTCTCCAAATAAATGCCTCTAAAACTAAAGCTATGAACTTTTCTAACGAGACCTTTGATATCATCTTGAACGGGAAAAAACTACAGAAAGTTGAAAGTTTCAATTATTTAGGCAGTAAAATGACTCAGGATGGTGACACAACAAGAGAAATCCATACTAGAATTGCTTTGGCAGCTAGCGCCTTCAATAGATTATCTAACATTTGGAAATTACGATCATTGAATATACATACCAAGCTTCGTCTGTTTAATTCAAATGTTATCTCAGTGTTAACATACGGCTGTGAGAGTTGGAAAATAACAAAATCATTGGAGAACAAGCTGAATACATTCGAGAACAAATGTCTTAGAAAACTCATGAACATCAGTTGGAAAGAATTCAAGACTAATCGACAAATAAGAGAAGACTCTAGGCAGAAATATGTCTCCGACTATATAAGGAAAAGACGATGGTCATATATCGGTCATGTCCTACGAATGCAAAACAACAGAATACCACTACAGGCGCTCACTTGGGTTCCTGAGGGTAAAGCGGAAAAAAGGAAGACCAAAAGAAACACTCAGAAGAACAATAATAAGAGAAGGAAGAACGTTGGGCCTAAATAATGTGCAAGAGCTAAGAGGAGTGGCGTCACAACGAACAACCTGGAGAGCACTGGTTTCTGCCTTATGCGCCGTGTTTGGCGCTTAAAGAATTTATTATTATTTATTATTAAACGGGCCATGTAGTTCTCGAGGGACACGTAGAAAAGGTTTGACTACTACTACTTCAGCATGCCTTAAGAGGGGACTAATATAGTGTTGTAAATGTGGCTAGCAATATTTCTATATAAAAGACATTGCTACAGAAATCACTACCGCAACAGAGCAATGAAAATTATGCTGCAGTCTTCCTGTAATGGGGTCAGCTGCAAGGTGGCTCTATGCTACACAGGGAGTAAGAAGGGTACTGTTGATGATGCCAAGTAAACATTGTGTTTTTGGAGACGATCGAACCTGGAAATAACAAAATGTTCTTCTCATTATGACGACATTAGGGCGATTATATAGTTTGCACTATTAGCGAATATTAAATGTCAACAGCTTAATCTAAACAAGATTACACCCATCAACGGACAAGGAAACAGAGCTGGACAAGGAATGGTCATACAAAGAAGACAGCCAGCGTGAAAAAGAAATAACAGGAAATAGAGAGAAGTGAGGATATAGAAGAAGTAAAGAAGAGACATTGACGCAGTAATGAAAGATGGAGGATAAACATGAGGGAATGCACAGAACGTCACAGAGTTCAGATAAATGCTGCAAGGTCAGTATTATATTCAACCGCTCACTCCCTTCCCCCCCCCCCCCCCCCCACTCCCCCCCGAAACGGAGCCACTAATTGACGGAATGATTAGTAAACATCTTTTTTTTTTGGTGTACCTGTTATTGTTATTCTTGATAATATATCCTTAACACTTCTCCTACTTGATCGGTATTTGATTCTCAAATATGGTTGAGCGGGACTGTCACATTTAGCTGACGTCCCTTGTAGGAAGTCTTGGCTAAACACTTCATGGGCTGTTGTACTTCATGTGCCCTAGTGCTTCATGTGCTCTTGTACTTTGTCATGGGATTGTCTCCCCTGCTAAGCAGTAGTGATCCAACAACTGCCAAACTTAGAGTATAAAATGAAGGTCTTCGAAGGTCATCAACCTTGGCTCAAGATTACTCTTGGCAGAGATATAAATAGAAGAATGAAGCTTCTATGTCATGGAGCCTGGCAGGGTTTTAAAGTAACGTTTGATCGTGGGCTATCATTCAAGTATCATGTTGAACTGATCATACAGAAGTACAAGTATCATGTTGAACTGATCATACAGAAGTACAAGCGAGGGCTGGCAGCAATGGTAAAAACAATGGCTGCTGCACGCTGTCGCATAGAGATTATGATCAATAAATTTTCTATATTTCCTTTCTTTATCTACCCGTGTCCTCCACTTTATTATCGCTCTTTTATCCTTTTCCTGTGTTTTTCGCATTCGTACGTTTGCGACTATAAACATTACTATTTTCCCATTCAAACTTTCGCCTGTTTCTTTTCTCATTTAGAAACGCACACGCATGTTATTATATAACGTGTCAGTCGCTGCAGTCAGACGAGATGTGTGATTATGTTTCATACTCAGACATAGGAGCAGACTTTTGGTCTAGCATTTTCACCTGACACGAACGTTTCTCCGGCGTGAGGTGTGATAACCGACATCTGCACGGCGCAGAATGAGACATTTGTCTGGTATTTTCCTCTGTCACGGCACTCTCAGACAGTTTCGTTAGCAGTGAGGTGTCAAGACGCGAAGTGGCAGTTTATGGCAGGTCTTCTGGTTATGGAAAGTGTTAATGAGAAGGGGAGAGATCGGCGCTGTTTCCTGTTTCGAAATAACGTGGGACCTCTTTGTCTGTTTGATAGATATAATCAGAGTTTAAACTTGATTTCACTCATTCTCCATTTGCAGTAGACGTGGTCACTTCGTTCTAGATACTTAAACTTATAAGTGAAACCCTTAGTTTCGATGTTATACCGTAGTTCTGTGTTGAGGTAAATATTATATTAAGTATTTAATATTTTGTGAGTGTTTAAAGTGTTGAATAGCCTATTTTTCACTAGTTCTTTTGTGCAGAGAGAATTAAAATATAGTCTGTATTATTTTATAGTGACGTGTTTCACTGGAAAGCAGAATAAATTATATTTCTAGCTTAAAATCAAGCAGCTATAAATGAATTTGATTTTACTGCTAAATAATCAGACGAGAGTATATTTTAAAATTAACTTATAACTGAAATGCTACATCAGGGAGTACTGACGGGATACGTATGTATTCCTAATTCATGATGATTGATTTGATGAATATAACTTATTTCACGGGAAGTTTTAAATGATAAGTCAAGCTGTACGCTTGCAGTTTAAAACGTAAGTTATAACGAGTACATAGTATGTATAATTATTTTCTATGTGTTTTTTCCTCTATTTAGTGAAGAAAACTGGGGTTAACCCAAACTTTGCCAGCGTTAAGTACAGAGATATCTGTGAAGAACTAAAACATTCTTTCCTTAAAGGACTTGGTGTATAACCTTTACAAGAACTTTAAAGATTTTAAAGAAGTAACGGGCCCATCGAGCCTGATTTAATTCTTTCAGAGAAAAATCTCAAGTACATTTAGCCTGTGTGGCAAGTAATAGATTACAAACATTAACTTTTCCGACAATTTTTAC
Organism: Oreohelix idahoensis; assembly: GCA_024509875.1. Lineage (NCBI taxonomy): Eukaryota > Metazoa > Mollusca > Gastropoda > Stylommatophora > Oreohelicidae > Oreohelix > Oreohelix idahoensis. The sequence goes on from JAMPIV010014731.1 coordinate 151,368, forward strand.
TCATTGTGGAGTGACCAAGAATTTTACGTTTTGATCAAAGTTACAAACCTGACATTGTTCCTAAGTAGTGGAAACCTCGTGATTCTGATCCTGTGAGCCCGCTTGAAAACTAATTCTTACCTGAACTGATAAAGTGACACTAACTTAAAATCTGAACAAAATCATCGCCTGAAGAGGACGCTCCCCGGACAAATTGGATGAAACCAAGATCTGCAGAGCTGGGTATCCGCTTCATCAAACGATAAAACAGATTGTGTCATAACGTGCGCCAGACGGCGAACAACAGCAAGCTATAGGGTAAGAAAGTGAGAAATGCACGACAGGGCCCTGATGAATGAACCGAGAGAAAGCAGGAACGAGTGACTCTTTTTATGGTATACCAAATTTCACCCACTTTGTAATTTTTTTTATGCAAGTTTTGTTGCAAACAAGATACTTTTCCTTAGGATAGATCATACTAATATCTAAGTCTGTTCATACCTTTAAAAGGGGAAAATCATTAGATTACCGCTAATGTATCCTTGATTCCTTGGGACTATCACTTTCTTCTAACAGGACTGTGGGCACACGTCGAGGGATAAGATCATACTGTGGGTCTATCATTCTGGTAGAAATTCATTGATTTTATTACTATGTGTATATGTTTCTTGATGTAATTTTTGTGTGTTGTGATGAAATTTTAGATGATAATTAAAATTTCTCTTGAACTTAATCAGCGCGTTGGTCAGCTCGTTCCAAATTATCTGTATAATCACTGTTATAGTTTTTCCCACGTCTGTGCGTCTAACTGTCGTCACTTGTGTGTGTGCACGTGAGTGGTACGTTCATATATATTAATATATGTTGTCACTAGACTGTCTGACTCCTCTAAATCTGTTGTAGAAGATAGGCTGAGAAAGAGAGAAGATTCTCGAGTTCTCAGGGACAGCTTCGTTTTGATTCCGCCATGTCACTCGTGGAAATCTATTTCTGTTATTATCTCTCACTGTGGCTATCACGAATTCTAATCTAATCAGAAGGGACCAACCCAAGTCTTAATCCTCCTATCAAAAATCTACGACACACGCTTGGAACAGAGACTATTGTTTCTCCTGTATCATCAGCTCGTGATTTCAGTAATCGAGGACGGGCTAGGAATACTCACACTGTCAGTGTCACAGTGTGAACGACTGGAACGCATTCAAAATGAAGAGATGCGACTAGTTTTGGGGTGTATGTGTGATACCCCCATTGTGACAATGAGATACATGCTCGGATTGCTGTCGATTTGATCCAGATATGCGATGGCCCAGGCAAAAGCATATATGCGGGTAACCACCGACAAAAGACACCCTCTACATGAGAATGTAGTTGACATCAAGAGGTATGTCATAGATGGCACAGGCAAAGGCTACGATTGGTCAGGTGACCAGGGTTGAAAGTGTATCCAAAAGGGAAGAGTGGCGTTAGTCAGGGGAAAACTGGATCAACTACCAGCAGGTCATCATTAGCCTTGGCAGAGAGTGCAGATCTTGGGGTAATGGAAAAGCAGAGCTGGAAATTAATCAGCTGATAAGTGATCATGCTGGGAATGATGACGCCATTGTGTGCATTAATGGGTCTGTAGTGCGTCGTAATAAATCAGGATGGGGCTTCTCTGCGAGAATAAAGGGCAGGGTCGTCGCTGAATAACAACCTCTAGCATGAGAATGGAGGTAGAGGTAGTTACTGCAGCACTGAGGTGGATGTCTGAAACTCCATCAGCCAGGGCAGTTATATTGCCAAGCTTCGGAAAGTTCAAAACGGATGGCTGCGGCAGAAATGGAAAACATCAATTGAATCCTCAAGTCTTCAAGTACTGGTGTGGACTTACTGTCCTGGTCATGCAGGAGTACGTGGCAATGAGAGAGCTGACAGACAGGCCTCTAGAGCACCCATAGTGGGGACACTAGACATGGATAAGGGAGAGATACTAAGGGCTATTAATGATCGCTTGTTAGAGAATGACAATGCAATCGATGAATCATTACGGCTGAGATTGCTGGAGTTTGGCATTAGGCGTGGGACTAGCAGGAATGAACGTATGAGAGGATGCTCCCATCGTATGTACAATCAGCGCGCAACAGGAACTGTTAGCATTCATACCCTTCGACATTTGCCGAGGGAGACTGAGCATCTATGGGTTTGCACGGAGGGCAATGGTGTCGGTTCTGAACAACAATAACAATACATGATTAACTGGTGGTCTGTTTTTACTAACGTAGAGTGGACCTACGTGTTATGAACTAATCTTCTTTGAAATCTGTTACTCTCCCTTGTCCTGTAAGGAAAGTTGGCTGCTGTAGACAATAGGTGGTAAAGGCTTGGAATGTCAAATTATTCGTCTTCGCGACACTGGGTTACTTATCGTTGATGTTGGGTTACGTAACTGCTGGTTCCCATGTGTTTTTGACTGTTCCATCATTAGTAAAATTATATGGCAGTAGCACGTCCCTTGCAGTAATGCTGGGGGTAGCTTCTTGGGTTGTCAAGGCAAGCGTCTTCAGGATCTGATCATCATCCACTACCTGCACGCCATGGAGCCTGAGGCTACCTCTGCTATAGGTTCCTTGTGAGGAACTCCACATAAAGCAGTCAACAGCTCTTACAGTGGTGGTTCAAGTGTCAAGTTATTTGCAGTAATGAGGTTGCCAGCCGTATAGGCCACTGCACATCCACAAGCAGATTATTCGTGTCAAATGCAAATATAATATGTTAAAATGTACATATTATAACTTACCCCGAGTTTTTCGGATGAACACAGACTGGATTCACAAAATGGCAGTAAGTTCATGCAACTAGTTTAAGATGCAGTAATCCCTCAGATAGTTGAATTTACAGTGTACTGAATCCTTCTACTATTTCCAATTGAGGAGGGTCTTAAGGCTTGGGCTTTCAATATTATTACTGGGAGTTTTATGCTCTCTAATTTTAGCACCTACTCCTAATCATGGGGCTGGTCCTGTAGGGTGTCCTGGATACGATCTCTTAATTGGCTGCCTGTGATATCTCCTTGACAAAATTGGAAGTCAGTGACGACACTGTAAAATATAAGCGACATTTTCGCCCACACTCCTGTAGTGAAGTGAATCTGTATGACAACACGCTCAAAATTTTCCCGCTCAAAAACTAGCTATCGTATTTAAAATCTATGAATAACTACAGTATTTGAAATTTGTCTGAGGGCCCAGTCAAATTTACCGCCAAAAATTTATCTAGTGTATTTAAATTTGTCTAGGAAACAAGTCAAAAATTACCGCCCACCCAAAAATTATCTAATTTAACAACCAATCAAATTGTTTCCTTTTCGTGTAGTGATAAGAAAATTTTTGGTTGACGTGGAAATAATGCATATTTTGTGTTTTTGACCGAACGAATATATTTTGTTTCCTAACAACTAAAGATAGTTAAACAGTAGGAATTGTCTCAAATTATAGCGCTGATATTGCTTAACACATAAACATAAAGATTCCCTCATAATAAAATTATATTAACTTAGTAAAATGGATTTTAGTAAGATTTTCCTATCAGTGTAAGGCCCAATTTAATTACTTAAAAATTACCCAGATTGAAATGCATAGGAATACCAAAGGCATATCTATATAGAACGATAGAGAACAATTGGCCGTTTAATTATCATTGTTACGCACAAATAATTACTTTTTTCCAAAGTCTTTGTATGATCGTTTTTCGTATGTATGATCATTATTTGACTGAAATGCATGTTATATATATTTTATGGTCAAAGGGACAGAATCCGATATATCGATACTGCTATTTTTTATGAGTTTACCTCCTCTTGTATAGAGACACGTTCGGTCTATAATGTCTTGAACGAAGCGTGACCATATCTCCTTATTTGGTAGTATCAGTCAACTGTTGTAGATGTTTGAAACCTTTCTTAACGCTTCTGTTCATGTCCATAAAAGGCGCGACTGTGTAAGACTTTTATCTCGAATGTTCTTAGAATCGTCTTATTGTGAACAGCGACTCAGAGATTGTCACTCTGCGCATGTCTCGACTGGGTTGTCGTTTTGTTGTTCCGCCCAGGTCGGGGAGTTGAGAAATGGACTGATTAGCGAGCGGACGCGACTGCGTCTTGTGATTCTCTGAGGGAAATACATTGTCTTTGTGAGTTAGTTAGCTAACTAGACTATTTCCCCGTATTATTCAAGCCTGCCTGGAGGCATATGTTCATGGTTGATTTTCCGAAATAAGGTAATTCCTCTTGTATCGAACTTTAGGCTATCATCTAGAGGTTCGTCATTTTGTCGCCTTTTTGCTCGCCTGTGTGATTCAAAATGGAGAGGTACTTTGACTAGGATTAAGTCACCGGTATCTTTATACCTGAACTAGTTATATATCTATGGGTCGCTCTAGACCAACAAGACTATTGTCTGTGTTCCAGGATTCGTTATATCAGAGATCACGTCCAAGTCAGATGGTTAGACTTAGGAAGGTTATAAAGGTCGAGCTGACCTGTAATCCATGTATGCTACTCACGTGCAGACAGTAAACGGACGTATTGTATACATCTGATCTGCTAGCATCAGGAAGGAATAATTATTATTGTCTATGAACATTAAGGATCTGCAGCTGACCACGGTTGCAGAAGTTATATGTATTATTTATCAAGCTTCGCTATGATATTTGTTTTCCATACAACTATTGAGTATTGACTTCTACATGACTGTCAGTTAACATGAGTTTGAATGCTGCATTCGTTGTACTATGCCGATGATAACATAAGTATCATGACTGTTTTGTGGCGTGCAATAAATGGTATAAACCTAAAGCGAAGTTACCATTTCTATGACTCTACACGTCATGTTGCCTGTGGTGTACCCTGAACTGTTCTACTGCAACACACACACAGCAACAATCTAAACCAGATAAGACACCCACATCTTGCATTGTAATACCTGGTGTCGATAGAGGTGGTAATTTGACGGCATCCTAATGCCACCCCTTATCAATCATCTTCCATAATTTAAATCGGTCCAATATTAAGGGTAAATATCTAATATTAAAGGTTAGTCAGATTATACAAACAGGATAATGAAAACGTAAGTCGAGATTACTTGGGAAGACTTTTTGACTTTACTCCTGATTGGGCGGGTGTAGTTCTATAAATAGTAACAACCTCTTGTGGTTTTCCGCCATTCAATTTTAAAACTTAGCACATAGCTGACCGAAGTAAAGACAGTATCGACCACGTCTTTTGCCTTCCTGGACTTGAAAGCAGTTCTAGATCCTTATGTGGGCCAGATTCAGCGTGTGTGTGTGTGTGTGCATAATTACCTGAGGGTAAGGAAGATATCTTTATTTGTATATTTTGTTAATTATTAATAACCAGTCTAAAGGTCAGTACCGATTCAAAAGTGAAACTGCAGAACGGATGTGTCACGGTCACATTGACCTAAATTGTGGCAGTGTGTAGTGTTGGAAATATGCTCGCGATGCGAGAGAAACTGAAGAAAATGTGTATAATGTTTGAAACTATGGCATAATTACGACCAGTAAGTTCTAGTAGGGAATTAAATTTGTATTTTCGTCTGGAGTGATTCATTGTTATACGATACTGTATTAGGCTTACAGGAATTTTCGGCATAAAGAAATCAAGCTTACTTACTTAGTCGTTCCCCTTCTACCGTGAGGTGTAGAGGTTTGGAAGAGAAAGCGCCAGACTATCCTATCGGCTGTCTTCCTCCTGGCCTGGTTCCATTCTAGTCCTCGGTCCTTCAAAGATTGTCTAATGTTGTCCTCCCAGCGGACTCTGGGTCGTCCTCGGGGTCTGGATCCTTGGCTCTTTGTTTCCCATGCTTGTCGTGGTATCCGATCTTCTCCCATTCTGCAGACATGGCCAAACCATCTTAATTGGGACTGTTCTACTTGGGTCTGCAGGGAGTAGGATTTAAGGCCTTGACGTATCGTCTGGTTGCGTACCATGTCTCTTCTTGTTACTTCAACCACCTTCCTCAGATACCTCATTTCTGAGGTTTGGATCTGGCTTTTATGGGTTAGAAATCAAGCTGTTACATATTATTTTGTACTTAACCTGATTATCGTACGGACGCCAAGCATGGGGCTCAGGATATTAACACGGAATCCATACAGGAAAAGATAATCACAGGAAACAGACAGTAGAAAAGAAATGATATGTCTAGTGCAACCTGTTAGCACAAGATTTGACAATGGTAGGTTGGGACGTCCTTTATGTGTATGTGGGTTAAAGCCGATGCCTACATAGAATGTGGTTATCCTTGATTCCAGGTTCGATCTCAGTATCTTGAAGAGATCTCTGGCAATTGTTACGGGAGGCTGCTGGAGACCACAGCTCGGCATAAGTCAAGGAGCTCTATCCAGCAGTATTTTCCTCAAGAATATGCAGATTGTTTGGTCATGACGTGGGCAGAGAAATTCAACAGCAGCCACAGAAAAGTTACCAGCCAGTGACATAATTTCAGAAGCTCACCCAAGTTGAACATAGACAGTCTACTTAAACTTACCTTTGTATGATGACAAGGAATAGACATATAAACTATCTACATATTTAAAGCCAACATTCAAGATACAGAAAAACTTGACATTTAGTTGAATAGAAAGTGAGAATAGCTTCCTGTGAACAAGATGCCTCATGGACCGAGATTTCCTGTTATTTATTTTAAAGTGTAAAAATATTTCATTTCCTTTTTTGAGTATTCCTGACCTGCAAAGATTGAGGTTCAGGACAATTAAATTGTATATATAATTTCCAACAGTCTTTCTTACAAAGTTTATTACAGTTAAAGTTCTGTTTTGAAATTTTGTATTTGTAAAAATTTAATTCATCAATAGACACATATTGAGGACACAAATAAAACAAACAATACTATAAATTTTAATCTTTGGTGAGATCTTAAGAGGTAGCGGATAGGGACTCAGAGAACTTCATCATCATCATTCCTTACTCTGGGAACTTACATAGCTGGACCTCACCTGGATTGTCTATACACCCTTGCTCTTTTCAGAGAAGGGGGTATTACTTATAAGACCAGTCTCTCATCTGGCACTATCCTGGTATCCTCTGATACACCTATTTATCCAGGATATCTCACCATAACATATATATATAACATCTAAACCTCTTGTGACAACTCCCACGTTGCTTCGTTTAGGAGAGATCCAATCAGGAGCAGTCTATCTTGGCATCTCAAATGATAAACCAATCGCAAATACGTGTCCCCCCCCCCCCTCCCGAACTACCCTCAAGTAGAACATTACTACATGACAAGACAAGATATTGTCCTTTGCATGGTATTTTCAAACTCCATAACCATGTAAAGTCTTGCTCTTTCCATTGTTACCTGTCATGTTTACAAACTCACTGCTTCCCAGATTTATTGCTGATAATATCCTCCAAGATGCTACTTTCCTGTCCTTAATTATTACGACACATTCAATCTGCTGGAAGTGTTACATCACTTTCCATGTGTTAATCGTTAACATGATTGGCATCTTCTGACATCCCAGTGAAATCAGCCATGTATTTTGGCACGTCATGTTTGCAAACTAGCACTATCATGCGATGACATGGTTGCGTGTATCTTCCCAGACGAAATGTCTGGGTTAACAATAGGAATGTCGCTCAATGTAGACTTTTACTCCGCCCGGAGCTGGCGATAAGCGAAAATTCAGTGTGGCAAGTTCGCTCCTTCACTAAGCGTCGCCGATAAAAAAGGATAAAATATGTTTTTCAAAGCTGCTATTTTTAGTTTATTTTTTTTAACGACATGCCTGGTACTGCGCCATGGATCTTATATTCCCTCGCAAAAACATGGCTCGGAAATCCACATGACGAACCTGTCTTTTGAATGTTAGGTTTCAAATAAATCTTCTAACACAGGATTAACAATTTATAACAATAATAATTTGCTATCAGTGCCTATTTTAAAAACACAAATGTCCTATTATAAGCCTCCATTCCCTGCCCTCTGACCTTCGGCGATTGTGAATGTTACCAAGAGTTATGGTATTATTTTTAGATTCAGTTACGTGTGTGTGACACACACAGATTAGAAAGAAATATGCATACTTTTTTTTCTCCAGTTTTATAACTTCTCTTCCTTAAAAGTAGTCAGAAGGTTTATGTATGCAAGATACGAAAAGGGAATATCAAATAGCATAAATAAAACAGTTAGAGAAAAAAGTAGCGAAAATTGACTTCTACAACTATCTCAAATTTTAAACAAAAATCACATTTTTAACACGTTAAGTTTAGTTCGCGCTCACACTGCATGCTTATTAGCCAAAACATTTACCAACAGAAGAATATGACCAGTTGGTAGACATATACGATACCCAAACAACAAGAGAGATATCAAAATTTAAAACTGAAAATAGCGACAGTCTTGAGAGAACAAATCACAGCAATTTGATAATATTTTCCGTCTGACCATATGGAGTGTGCATGAGGTCAGTGTCAAGAGGATACAATATTGTTGACCTCTGTGACGACATATGTAATTTTAGAACTGCAGCAGGTAACATCTTGAGATTAGAGAGCCGGCGTCACTAGGCAACATATGAAATCAGAGAGCCGGAGTATGGTCAGTATGTAACATTCTGAGATCATTGAGTAGTGTCAGAATGCAACATTCTGAGATCATTGAGTAGTGTCAGCATGTAACATTCTGAGATCATTGAGTAGTGTCAGCATGCAACATTCTGAGATCATTGAGTAGTGTCAGCAAGCAACATTCTGAGATCATTGAGCAGTGTCAGCATGTAACATCTGAGATCATTGAGTAGTGGCAGCATGTAACATTCTGAGATCATTGAGTAGTGTCCGGGTGTAACATTCTGAGATCATTGAGTAGTGTCAGCATGTAACATTCTGAGATCATTGAGTAATGTCAGTGTCGTAGATTTTTTTGATAGGAGAATTAAGACTTGGGTTGGTCCCTTCTGACTAGATTTGAATAAGTGATAGTCACAGTGAGAGATAGTAATAGCAATAGATTTCCACGAGTGAGATGGCAGGCTGTCTCTGAAATCGAGAAATCTTCTCTCTTTCACCTATCTTCTACGACAGATTTAGAGGAGTCAGACAGTCTAAACACATATGTATATTGCATATATATATATAGTTTTATCCACTCACGTGCACGCACATACAAGACGACAGTTAGACGTACAGACGTCGGAAAACTATAACAAATGATTATATAGATATTCTAGAAAGAGCTGACCAACAAGCTGATTAAGTTTAAGGGCAGTTTTAATTATCATCTAAAATCCCATCACAACACATAAAATTACATCAAAGCATATACAAATGGTCAAAAAAATCAAGGAATTTCTACAAGAAATGATAGACCCACAGTTATGATCTTCCCTCGATGTTTAGCCCACAGTCCCGTTAGGAGAACGATGATAGCCTAAAGAGTCACGGATACATATGATTTGGGTCTAATATTTTCCCCTTTTGAAGGTATGAACTGACTTTGATAGCAGTATCTATTCTAAGGAAAAATATAGTTTAGCAACAAAATCTTGCATAAGGAAAATTACAAAGTGAGTGAATCAAACGAAGAACATCCTTCAGTCTACTTTCACTCGGTTCTTTCATCAGGGCCCTGACTCACACAACCTTACCTACAATCGTGCGGTTGTTCGCCGTCTGGCGCAAGCCTTAGTGTACACTTCGTTTAATCTGTCTATCTGTGGATGAAGCGGATACCCAGCTCTGCAGATATTGGTTTCATTCAACGTGTCCGGGGAGCGTCCTTTTCAGGCGATCGTTCTTTCTTTACAGATTTAAGTTAATGTCACTTATTCACGAGGTAAGAGTTTAGGTTTCAGCGGGCACACAGTGTCAGAACACGAGGTTTCCCTTAATTAGGAAGATGACCGGTGGACAACTTCTCTCAACAGATAATCTTGGTTCACCACACACTTGGTCAAATAATGTCGGAAAAGTTAATGTTTATTTTTACTTTCTTCAGAAATTATTCTCGCCACAAGGCAGCATGTACATTAGAGTTTGTGAAGAAATATGATCTGGCTCAAAGACCCAGTAAAAGCATTTATTCTTTTAAAAAAAACCCGTTAGTGGGATTGGTATTCTGTCTATCTCTGAAGGCACACGCCCTGTCAGACAGGTGTTACTTGAAAAACCCACGTGGTTAAAGATATAAAATGTTTATGTTTCTCACAGGTTTGTCTCTGTACTAAACGCCGGCAAAGTTGGGTTACCCCAGTATTCACTGAATAAAGAAAAAAACATATATGAAATATTTTACATATTATGTACTCAATATAACTTACATTTTGAACTGCAAGCGTAGAGCTTGACTTGACGTTTAAACTTTCCCGTGAAATAAGTTATATATAAAAATCATGAATTAGGAATACATACGTATTCCGTCAGCACTCATGAGACATCTAGCATTTATAAGTTAGTTTAGAAAAATTATTCTCGTCTGATTATTTAGCAGTTTAATTAAATTCATTATAGCTACATGATTTTAAGCTAGAAATTATAATTTATTCTGTTTTACCACTGTAACTCGTCGACTAGAGAATGTAACGGACTTATAAATTAATCACTCTGCACAAAAGAAACTAGCAGGATAAAATAGGCGATTTAACACTTAATCACTCACAAAATATTAGATACTTAATGTAATATTTACCTCAACACAGAACTACGGTATCACAACGAAACTAAAAGATTTCACTTATAAGTTTAAGTATCTAGAACGAAGTGACCACGTCTACTGCAAATGGAGAATGAGTGAAATCAAGTTTCAAACTCTGGTTAATATCTTAAACCAGACAAAGGCTCCTACTATTTCCAAAAACCCGATCTCTCCCCTCTCCTAACACCTACGTTAGCTTAGACGCATTCCGTAACTGCCACCAGTGCGTCTTCACACCTCCGTCTAACTATCTGACCATGAGCGCGCGTGTCAGAGGCGAAATGCCAGACACTCTGTCTGCTCTGAGCGAGCATGTCTGGCGCGATTCATACCTCCGTCTAACTATCGGACAGTGAGCGCTCACGTCAGATGCGAATGTCAGACGACCCGTCTCCACTGCAGAGGCAATTTTCACACTTCGCCGGGAGCTAGCCTGACGAAAAACTCTCGTGACAGCTGCAAATGTAGACAATTTGTCTGCTCATCATGTTTAATAGACTGAAATCCCACCTAAAATTATCTCGTGCAAGGGACTGACACGTTAGGTAATCTACTGCGTTTCTAAATGAGAAACCGAAACCAGGCGAAAGTTTGAATGGGAAAATAGTAATGTTTATTGTCGCAAACGTACGAATGCGAAAAACACAGGAAAAGGATAAAGAGTGATAATAAAATAGAGGACACGGGTAGAAAAAAGAAGAGAATATAGAAAATTTATTGATCATAATCTCTATGCGACAGTCAGCGTGCAACATTCTGAGATCAATGAGTAATGTCAGCTTGCAACATTCTGAGATCATTGAGTAGTGTCAGCATGCAACATTCTGAGATCATTGAGTAGTGTCACCATGCAACATTCTGAGATCATTGAGTAGTGTCAGCATGCAACATTCTGAGATCATTGAGTAGTGTCAGCATGCAACATTCTGAGATCATTGAGTAGTGTCAGCATGCAACATTCTAAGATCAGTGAGTAGTGTCAGTGTGCAACGTTCTGAGATCAGTAAGTAGTATCAGCATGTAACATTCTGAGATCAGTGAGTAGTGTCGGCATGCAACATTCTGATATCATTGAGTAGTGTCAGTGATAAAGTTGTTATTTTATTCCAGTTAGTGGTATCCACCAAAAGATAAATATAAGTGGATGGAAGCAGACATCATCATCATCAGTTGATAAGATCTCTATGGTGTTGTTTGCTCCACTGGAGTGTATGGAATGTCAACTTGACCTACGCAGTGGTGTGTAGACATGGATTGAGTGTATAATGTGCGAATGATAATAAGGGTTCGTGGTGTTGACAAATGTTCTTTTCTCACACTCATGTATGGCTGGAAGTCATCGACACCAACGACTGTGTACCTTTCTACAGTTTAATTGGACGTATACACTCGACAGCACAGATAGTGACAAATCACAGGTTGGCATAATACATCATAGTACAGTGGATAAATGGTCTTGCAATGTTACATGGGCACTCATGTAGAATAATTGTATAATGGACTGTCAGTAGCCAAGCACTCAGTATCGCCCATACATATATATCAACTGACTTCACTGACTGAGCACGTCAGCTTATAAATAATATTTCAGATGGCTTCTAGACCTAATCTCGTCTAGCGACGATTCTTCAACATAATGTTCAGCACATATTTTTCCATATAATAATATTGAACCGCTAGCCATGGGTTCTCATGTGTAGCAGTGATCTCTGGACTAAACAAGCGATAATACGGGCATCCCTTTTCTCTTCTTGAAAGTCACTACATGTTTTGGTTCCAAGATGGCTTCACTCGTGAGCTGTCACTCACGTTTGGATACAGATAATGAATCTGTCCTAAAGTTAGTCATTCATTAAATCTTTCATTGCTCTGTAGATTTGGTCGTGAACAATTGACTGCATTCTACAGGGTATAGTGCTGCTAGGAATCGAAGTCGTTTTCATCGAGTCAAATATATTCTCTTAGACATTCAAATCGTACCTATCGAAAATGGTGGCTTCGTACGAGAGTTCAAAGAGTATCTTTTATTACCTTGGTTTTTTCAGAAATATGAATTTGCCATTCCTTGGTAATAAGAATGAACACTGGGGTAAAGCATACACGATAGGTCTAGACGACTATCACTTTCCCCACAAATACTGAGATCACTTTTTCCCAGGCGACAAGCCGACATAGAAAACACAGTCCCTATCGGGACGATGAGTTATTTGCCGGTTGAAGATCATGTGCTGAGTATAGTTATTTTAGTGATTTCTTGTTCATCGTGCTTGTTTTATCATTACGCGAATTAGGGTGAAGCGTTCATACAACTCAGTAGCATGGTATGAAGAAGTAACATGTAATACTTGAACTCAGCAACATTAATGAAGTAATTAATGCCTTCAGGTTGAGTCCGTAATATTTAATCACATGTACACACAGGATGATCATTTCAAATATGAGCAGAACATAAGTCCGTATAAGTCATGCATAAATTAATCAATAACGTAGACTGCTGGTTTACGTGTCAATGTCCGTTTAAGGATACAATGCAGTATTGTCGTCAGAACATCACAGCTATATGCACGCGCAGATAGACATGGCTACCTGCCGACAGTGAGACTGCGAGTCTGAATATTTCATACGGATTGGACGATTATTCTCCTCCTTCTGAGGATTCTAGTTAAACACTAACCTCCATAAGTTTCCTCTCATATAGAGTTCTAGGACTGACCCTGGTCCATCATAAATGCACATATAAATGGCTATATCATGCCATTGAATTGGAAGGTTAGAAAACGCAGCTATTCAGCTTGGCGGTCAAGTAACAAAGGGTAGCGTCTCCTAGTTACCGACTGTGACCCAAACAACGCTAGACACGTCATAATCGATCGTGTATGGAGCGTTCAATAATTGAAACATCTATCGTAATATATTAAATGTCTTAACCTTTACAATTGCACGTCTGCTAACCTTTAGCAGACGGCGTTAATAACATATACCGTAACAATTCCCTGTACACCGGGGAAAAAAAAATCGATAGATTTTTTTTTCAAGATCTATCCGACTTAACAATTTTTCAAAAAAAATTTAACACAATTGTGACATATGGCCGACGATGTTCTGAGTAGAACCGTGTCGCGGTCATGTCAACTAACTATTTGTCATAGTCATCTAACATTAATCATATTATATATCAATATTATGCATATTATTATATCAACTAAATAAAATGTCTAATGTCAATAGTGAATGATAGAATTAAATTAAGTAAGGTCTGTCGTATTAGTATGTCATATAGGAATTAATTTGACTAATTAAAATTAAATTAATTAATTAAACTAAGAGTTAAATTATTAAGATTCTAATGTAACGCGATGTTATGAGAGAAGAAAAGACAAATAAGTGAGAAGAAATAGAAAGAAATTCGAATATAAGTTTAACTTAATTGTGTGTGTTAAGTGTTAGTGAATAATAACTATCTAATTTAACTAACTAAATAACGTATAGGTACATTAAAAAAAAAATATTAATCTAATACTTGTGTGAGATTTATTTTCTCTTTTCATAATTTCTTCTTTTCATATTTCGTTCTTTTTTTTTTTTTTTTTCATTTCATTTTTCTCACATTTCATTTTATTGATATTAATTCAATTAAGAAGTTAAGTTAACTAATTAATTAGTATAGGATATGATGATCCATCCGTAGTCCTGATCCTGATGAATTCTTTTAGACAAAGTGTTGAAACATTTACGTCGGACAGAAATGTCAATTATCCTAGGATCCAAGAATTAAGTGCACATAGGATAATAAGTTCGACTTGTCGTCAGATATTGTTCCATGATTGTTCAACGAATATTCATATATTGTGTATGGACGTTAGACGAAGTTTCAATGTCAATATGCATACCTTGATTGTCTTTAGTTCAATTCTGTGATGCATATAGTGTTTATAAATATTAAATTGAAGTCAAGGTTAGTTCCCTTATAGTTGATACTTCGTTCTATCCAATGTAGTGATGATTGACGTATTTTAGGAATGTCAATGTTGATTATTCGTCGTCAATAGGATTACGTGACAAAGCATCCGCCACAATGTTTTCAGTGCCAGGAATATGTTCAATGGAGAATTCAAATGGCTGCAGGATGATCGCGTATCTGGCGAGTTTTGGACTTTTGTGGTTTGATCTACGCAAAGATGCTACAGCACGCTGGTCAGTCTGTATGGTGAATGGAGCACCAAGCAAGAACTTCTCTAGTTTCGTGATTGCCCATATAAGTGATAAAAGTTCCTTGTCCACTGTGGAATACTTTGTTTCTGCCGGCTTTAGCTTTCTTGAAATATATAAGGTAGGATGTAGAACGCCATCATGGTTCTGGAGCAGGCATGCACCGATGCCGTAGTTACTAGCATCTGTTCGTAAGAAAAATCTTTTGGAAGCATCGGGAAGTCTTAAAATTGGTTCATGCGAAAACAAATTTATAATTTTGTTGAAAGTTTCATTGCATATACCAGTCCATGTCACCTTCACCGGCATGTCTTTTTTTAACAATGAAGACAATACAGCCGTGATGGATGACAAGTTTGGTATGAATCTACTGTAATATTGAACAAGTCCTAACAAACTCCTGACCTGTTTCTTCGTCTGAGGAACTGCTATGTTTAGAATTTTGGAGACCGTACTAGGTAACGTTCGGATATATCCCGCTCCAATGATATGTCCCAAAAAGGTTATCTCATTACACGCGATCTGCACCTTTGTAGGTAGCAGTTAGATGATAATTCCTTAGAGTGTCGAAAACATATCTAAGTCCCGAAACATGTTCCTCAAACGACGAACTAAACAAGCATATGTCGTCAATATATGTAATAACGTCTGGTCTACCTGATAAAATTTGTCGCATCAGGCGAATGAAGGTAGCTGGCGCATTAACAAGCCCAAAAGGCATCACATTCCACTGGTATAGACCTTGTGGAGTGGAAAATGCGGTGTAGTACTTAGCCTTTTCGGTCAGTGGTATCTGCCAATAACCTTTAGTTAAGTCTATCTTACTAAATATAGTTGCGTTGGATAGACGTGGCAGTAAGTCGTCGATAAGTGGATGTGGTTCGCTGTCAACTATAGTCTTAGCATTTAATTTTCTATAATCAACACATAGTCTGATGTTATTGTCCTTCTTCCGGACAATCACTAATGGAGAAGAGAATGGCGAATTACTAGTCTCAATGATTCCCAGAGACAACATCTGTTCAAGTTCCTTAGTAGTTTTAGCAAGGAAATGTAAAGGAACCGAATAGGGATGTACACGAATAGGTGTATCGTCATTGAGAGTAATGTCATGACTGATAGCCGATGTGCGACCCGGGACGTCGGTCAACACATCTGGATAAGATTGTAATAGATTAGCAATCTGTAGATGCTGTTGCGGTGTAACCGTTGAAGAAATGGTTACATCCCGCCAAGATTCAGTAGGTTGAACTACTGGTACCGGTAACGGTAACTGTACCTCAGGAAAAGAAGATTCTTCTTCCTGGATGACGGATAAGTTAGAATAATAACAAGTAGATACTGTGGTGTCATCTAGTTCATGAAAAATTGACTGTAAGTGTTCAGGACGTGTATGAAATTGCTTGAGCATGTTAATATGAAATATCTTTTTGTGTCCCTTGATATCTAAGACGTAATCAACGTCGGAAATTTTATCAATGACTTTGTAAGGACCATTCCAAGATATCAATAATTTATTGTTATTGTGAGGAAGTAACACATAAGCCTCATCGCCTGGGAATAATTGGCGTAATCGTCGAGACCTATTTTGTAGAGATCGAGCCTTAGCTTTTGCAGCCTCAGAAGAAGCTGTTGCCAACTGGCAAGACTCAATAATGTTCTTCCGAAGATTAATCACATACTCGTAAGATGACTGAGTGTCCTGAGTCATCTCCGCGTCAATTAATAAGTCTTTTATTAGTCCCATAGGACCTCTTGGGGGAGCACCAAAAACTAATTCAAAGGGAGAGAAGCCAGTTTGTTCATGCGGTACCTCCCGATAAGCAAATAGAACAGCTGGGAGTGCTCTGTCCCAGTCATGAGGGTGCTTAACAGTAACCTTATGTAGTAGTTGTTTAAGTGTACGGTTAAGTCTTTCAACTGCACCATTACTCATAGGATGATAAATACTACTTAAATTCCTATCAATGTTCCAGGTTTTCATGACTTCCTTCATGGTGTCAGATATGAACTGTGACCCATGGTCTGATAAAAGTTTTCTAGGAAACCCTATTCTAGAAAAGATGAGATGTAGTGCATCAGCTACATCTGTGGTAGTGGTGGTCTTTAATGGGATAGCTTCTGGCCATCGTGTGCACAAATCAATGCACGTAAGGACGAATCTATGTCCTCTGGCCGATGGTAGCAATGGACCAATAATATCTATGGCCATCTTGTCAAACGGTCTTACTGAGATATCGCAAGCCTGAATAGGCGCCGTGTGAAAAGCTCCACGTGCTTTCACTTCTTGGCATGTAGTACAGGAACGTACATACTGCGAAATATCTCTTGACACTCCTGGCCAAAAGAATGAAGACAGTACTCGAGATCGTGTTCGAGTATATCCCATATGTCCAGCACACTGTGAGTCATGCGCATGTTGAAGAATGTACCGTCTAAAAGTATACGGGACCATAACTTGTTGTTTCATTTGTGATTTGTCATTAAAACATCTAATCAATATGTCATTTTTAATAACAAACCAATGTTTGTTATTATTACCTGAGGATAGATTGTCAACTTTATCAACCAGCTTAAAAAATTTTTTTAAAGATTTATCCTCTTTTTGTTTAGTTGCAAATGTTTCCCTGTCAATAGGTGAATTGACTACAAACTCCTCTTGGTTGTCTGCATCCATCTTATTATCACTAACTTTCTCCATGAGTTGAGTCTGCGCTCTAGTCGTCACGGCGTTTCCAGTGCATAGGTTATGTTTCTCCCATTCTATGATCTCATCTGGAGTACAATCTTTACTGCCGTGTATACGACCAACCATCAGATCAGCAATAGGCTTTTTTAGCATACATACTTTTACATTCCCTGTGAAAAAGGGTGTTCTAATATGAACAATAGCTGTGGGGTAGAACTCAATAGTTCCACCAAATGTCATGCAGCGTACATATTCTCCTGTCGCACAGCTAGGATGTACCAGCGACTGACGTACACCAATCGTTGTGGATCCTGAATCTCTCAGCACTGAGACGACGGATCCATTAACGATTCCCCTGTTAAAAATTAGTGAGCCTGTTCCATCGTTGACTGCAAGACCTACCTCTGGTGTAATATGTCCGCAGTTAAGCACTGTTTCTTTCGCCTTCTGAAAAATAAGATTGCATTGTTGGCAACTATTTGCCACATTATAATTAATAGCAAAACATGCAGCAGAAGACTGTGTTGTATTATCGTCAAGTGGGACCTGAGCTATAGGGGTAGTATTATTTGTAACTGCCGCCCCTGTATTATGGTTGTACTGAGATGATCCCCGAGAATGAGATCGATTACGAGTATAATTGTTAGAATTATCTCGTCGTCCTCTATAGTAACTATTATCTCGATGTCTCGAGCCATGATTATTACCATTCCAGTTATTGTTATTATTGGGGGTATGTGATCGATTATAATTAGTGTTATGTTGACTATTGTGGTAGTTTGTTTGAGGTGAATAATTTCTATCTCGTGATCTACCTCTGTTGAACTCATTTTTATTGTTGAAATCATTATTATGTCCCTTCTGAAAGTTAACATTGTGATTTCTTTGGAACCTACTTCTGTCTACACTGTGATGTCTTTGTTTGTTATTATGATTGTAGGCCATATTAGACGCCACAGGTAGAGGTTCTCTTAATGAAGAGTTAGAAATGTTCGCATTCGGATGTGCCGAACAGTAGTTTAAAGAAATTTTTTCCAACTCGTCAATAGTACCTGGTTTACGCTCCTGCAAATATGCAAAGAATGGTTGGCTAACCGAAGATAATACCTTATCCCGTAGTAGTAAATCAACTAATTTGTCGTACGATTTGTTGACTTCTGCCAGTTCAACCCATCTATTAAATGTATTGCGTATGTTCGCAATGAATCCTGCAAAATCTTTTGGAGATTCAGGTAAAATTCCCTTAAATTTCAACCTACAGTGTTCCTCGTCCAGGTGAAACCTTCGTAAAAGCAAGGACTTAATAGCACCGTAGTTATTTGCTATTGATGGGTCAGCATTTTGAGAAGCCGTCAATGGTTCTCCAACCAAGAATTCATTTAACTTGAGTACCCATGACTCTTCGGGCAAATGATTTGTTTTGCAAGTCTGTTCAAAACGTGACAGGAATGATGAAAGGTCGTCCACGTTTAAGTTGAAAGTGGGTAATTTAAAGTTGTAGAAATGTTTAGTTTGGCTGGATGACGATCCATTTTGTGCGTTATTATTCTGGTTTGCATCAGCACTTTGTGCTTGTAATCTTGCTGTCTCCAATTTAATACGCGCCAATTCCATTTCTTGTTGTAAAATAATTTCCTCTCGTTTCAATTTATTCTCTTCTTCCTGTCTGGCAATTGCTCTTTGCTCTTCTCTTTCACGTTGAGCAATCTCTCTTAATCTATTTTCCTTGGCAATTTGCTTCATCTCACGTTCTGCTTCCTTTCTTTCACGTTCCTCCTCCTCTTTCTTTAATGCAACCTTTTGTTCCTCTTCCTCTTTCTTTAATGCAGCCTTTTGTTCCTCTTTCTTTAATGCAGCCTTTTTCTCTGCTTCTTTTCTTTCACGTTCCTCCATTTCTGCTTTATGTTTTTCCAGTTCTGCCTCAGCAAACTGACGAAGTTCTTGAGATTTATAACCATATTCTTTACCAATTTTAACGAAATGGTCTATAGTAAGCATTTTGACTTTTATCTGGTAAGTAATTATTGATAATTACTGATTAAAATAGTCAATAGTAGCTTCAGAGTAATTATTATACTTACTCAACTTAGGAATATTCAATATAAATAATCACAATAGTACTGAACTCTTATGTCTAAGTTCAACTAATAGACAATATTTTGTAACAATATTGTATCTAAGTACTAACTATATCATAAATAGTTATGATATCTGTTAACTATAATGTAATTACATCACACAATTAATCTTAATATCCAATAATGTTGGGCATGATTCCTAGTAATTATATTGTTCAATGTACTAAGTCACTCTCTTAGTACCAGAAAAGTATATTAAATAATATACAATGGGTCTGTTACCTCAAAGGTAGACTATAAGATTATTTTATTTGGTCAATATATATATTATATTATTATGCCCTAGGCATCTCTTATAAATTGTAGTGCTAATTTCTTGGACTATCACTGCATAATTATGCAATGTCCCATATTAACCTTAAATATCAGAAAAAAATTAATTAAATTAAATTACAAGTGTATTATTGAATATAATATCATATTATTAATGTAGTATTTAATATATATCATGAGGACAAACAAAACAATGATGCAACTAAAGGGTACAAACAATGTCAAGACGCAAACAAGACATTTTCACAATTAAAAATGAATTTATGAACTAAATAAAACAAGCGGAAGTGTCACAAGCCAAATGAAGGGTCAAGGACTGACCCGAGGTCAACTTAATATACAAAGTACACAAAAAAAAAAATGAATGCAAAAAATGATGACATCACAGGACTCATAACGGACAAACATTTAACAATTATAAAATAAATTGATAGTAAGAGTAGACTGGACGAAATAGTTAACGAACATGATACAAAACTGAATAAAAATGTGAACTTAGTACAAATAAAATACGCCAGTTATCTACGGAACGGCACAGCTAACACAAACCGTCGAACGATAGCAGATCTGGACAGGCAGTCCACCGGCAAACCTCAATGGGGCTTCCAAAAGTGCAATCGTTTAACTGCCCTAAGACCGACTGAAATCTAGGTGGTCAGCTGTTCGCGACATTCCCCAGAGATTTCAGTTCCCTCCAACCGGCCCGCTAATTAACAACACATTAAAACAACCAAAAAATACATGAAACACATTCAGAAAAAACATGCCTATGCAGGCAAAAGGCATGGACTCAGTATTACTGTTTGCAATGACGACAGTTAAACAACTAGACTTATCTTTTCCGTTGCTTAGATCAGTGCTAGAGGTCGTCAACAGCTAGGCTAAAGCCCCTGACTGTCTGCTCCTGTAGTCCATATCGTGTGTTTGCTTCAAATGGCTCATGTTTCCCCCGGTTAGACTTAGAAAACGGCTTTGGTTTCTCCGACAGTTCACCTACACGACCTTCGGTGACGTCACGTTGTTAGGCATTATAATGAGTACAACGTCATCTTCGACTGGATCATGTGATCGAAACTTGATCGTAAATATTGTGGTTAACATGTGCGTAAGGAACAGAAGTTTGTTTCTTTTTTCTGTCGTTCCCAACAATCGGCCGCCACTTTGTTGCTGAGTTATTTGCCGGTTGAAGATCATGTGCTGAGTATAGTTATTTTAGTGATTTCTTGTTCATCGTGCTTGTTTTATCATTACGCGAATTAGGGTGAAGCGTTCATACAACTCAGTAGCATGGTATGAAGAAGTAACATGTAATACTTGAACTCAGCAACATTAATGAAGTAATTAATGCCTTCAGGTTGAGTCCGTAATATTTAATCACATGTACACACAGGATGATCATTTCAAATATGAGCAGAACATAAGTCCGTATAAGTCATGCATAAATTAATCAATAACGTAGACTGCTGGTTTACGTGTCAATGTCCGTTTAAGGATACAATGCAGTATTGTCGTCAGAACATCACAGCTATATGCACGCGCAGATAGACATGGCTACCTGCCGACAGTGAGACTGCGAGTCTGAATATTTCATACGGATTGGACGATTATTCTCCTCCTTCTGAGGATTCTAATTAAACACTAACCTCCATAAGTTTCCTCTCATATAGAGTTCTAGGACTGACCCTGGTCCATCATAAATGCACATATAAATGGCTATATCATGCCATTGAATTGGAAGGTTAGAAAACGCAGCTATTCAGCTTGGCGGTCAAGTAACAAAGGGTAGCGTCTCCTAGTTACCGACTGTGACCCAAACAACGCTAGACACGTCATAATCGATCGTGTATGGAGCGTTCAATAATTGAAACATCTATCGTAATATATTAAATGTCTTAACCTTTACAATTGCACGTCTGCTAACCTTTAGTAGACGGCGTTAATAACATATACCGTAACAGACTCCTATGTGTGCGATAGAGAAAGGACAATAGACAAAATGGGTTTACATATTTGTTGTTTTCCGAGAGAGCGAAAGAGAGAGAGATAGAGATGGGCTGGGAGGGGCCTTATGTTTTAGCAGAGACTCTGCAACATCATGAATATAAGAATGTGTATACGGTCCTCGTCATCTGGGCACAGCAGAACCAGCACAACAACACATGAACTATAGCACAACATACATGAACTATAGCACAAGATACATGAACTATAGCACAACATACATGAACTAGGACATATTTTAGTGTTTACATTTAATTGGACAAATCTCGAAGTTTTTACGCGAGCACAACGTGTGTTTTAACAATTTTATATTTTATTTTTTTTAATTTATCAAAATTTAAATTCAGATTAATAATCACGTAACGTTTTCGTGGCTGTTTGTGTTGTGGTCAAGGTACAAGGAAGTGTATTACAGGTTAAAAAGACAATGAAGAAACGCGTTGAAAACGTTCTCTCTCTTCGCGACCAAAAAGACGGTAAAAATATTTAGCGTGATGTTGTCGCTTTAACGCGCAAGTGCAAACCTGACTGATGAGAAAGCGTCGTATCAACATCTTGTTCAGTCTTTCAAAGTGTTAAACCTAACACGTGTCTACCTATTACGTAGGCTATGATAATTATCAGCGCTACAAGGGGCACCACACTTCTAAATACCTAGTTCTGACTGTTATCAGATGTATGTCATTTTGCCTCATTTTCTTCTCTGAACTAGAAAACACACGATCACGGTATCTCTTTCAAACTCGTCTGCTTTTGTGTTTTTCCACATAAAGACTTCTCTTTACAAAGACTTGGAGCGGCCTGAAACGGGACGAGTGTTTGCGAATTGTTCCGTATTATCGTATAATATCACGTTAAGCTTTTGATAGATTTTTGTTACTATGAACTTGACTTGGAATCTATCTTTCATCAGGCTGTTCTGTGTCAGGCAGCTAACGATGTATGCAGAGGTGTTAGCGACGATTTTCCTTCGGTGCCGGAATAAGAAAGAGATCGCTATCGTACATTCCTACAACAATTGCCAGCAAGAATGGGGGACTTCTGACAGCCTAGCGAGTTAATGTTGGAGAAAATCTTTAAATGCGTCTACGTCAGGAGACACTACAACCATGCAACTTTATTAAACGTATGAGCGCTATAAAAATTAGCTGACACTTGCGACCACCACGTGCAGTTCCCGGGGTCTCTGGGGGGACATATAGAGAATAACCTTACTGCTCACAAAGGTATGTCGTAAAAGACAACTACTATGTTTGTGCACGGAGCTGACAATGAATGTAAAATCAACTGCTACAGAAATCACAGCTTCACATTAATGCTTTGGTGCTGGGGACGTAAATAGAAATGATGGCGCTTACGGAAGCATGCAAAGTTAAACCTTACTTCATATAATGACCTTCATAAAGTAAGGCAGCTCAACATCATCCAGATGCAAACATCTACCGGCACAAATAGTTCGTTTCGTTTATTTTTTTCTTTTCTGAACGAACTTTCCCCAAGAACGGATCATGTATGCGTTTGCGTTCATTAAAAACTATGAATCTATCATTGAAACAGCATGGGTGTAGAACGATATGTCAACGCATTTATCGCGAGTCTATAGGCGGAAATTATCTGAAAAAT